>JBAKBP010008292.1:0-92477 GCA_037953745.1 Lithodes maja
TGTACTAAATTGTTTTGAATATTTTTTAAATCCTAAGCGATTGGGCATGATTCAATAAATTTACATGTTTTCCATATACTGTATATATTATTTTTTTTCCCTTAGTCATACTACTTTTCTTATTAACCTACATTTTTCTGACTATGCTTCTTTTTACTTCACCCTTGAGGCTCGAGGACGAGCCTATAATGAAGGAGAGGGAAGTAAAATGCCCCAGAATGAGAAGCCCACCACAGAAGCCACGAACGAACACCACACGGAAACACCAAAAGAAAGGTCCACAGAACGAAAGGACCAGCTGACCGAGCCAGCCATTTCAGACAGGCCCAGGCCCGCAGGGCTAAGCAGCTCATGGCCGCGCCTTCTTTAACTTTTCTAAACTGACCATTTTTCCACACCTCACGTACACTAACCCCCTCGTGTCCTACACTCCTAACTACAAAGATGATGAACAGGAATATACATTCATATTAAAAACAACCATGCCCTGTCCCGACGTTGAGCCAATGCCAACACATCAGACAGCCATAATATTTATGTATGTTCTTACATCCGAGAAGTAGATTTTATATATATCTTAGAAGTTAAAACACCCACGTTTGTTCCTAGACCTCTTATATCATTTTCCATGACTAGTATAGATATATGTAACCCGTGCCCACTGCCCAGTCGCCCCTTGCATTTGTTCCTCTAGTAACTAAGTCTATAATATTAACTGCCACCAGCATTGATACGACATAGCGGCACTGTCCTTGCTACAAAGATGATGAACAGGAATATACATTCATATTAAAAACAACCATGCCCTGTCCCGACGTTGAGCCAATGCCAACACATCAGACAGCCATAATTATATCTATGTATGTTCTTGCATCCGAGAAGTAGATGTTATATATTTTAGAAGTTAAAACACCCACGATTGTCCCTAGACCTCTTCTATCATTTTCCATGACTAGTATAGATATATGTAACCCGTGCTCAGTCGCCCCTTGCATTGTTCCTCTAGTAACTAAGTATTAATATTAACATTCCCTAACATCTTGTCTTGCCAGACTAAGCTTTATGAAGACCCATCGCCCCATAAATCTATGTATGCAATCCTTAGGTTAAGTATTTTTATCCGCCATTGTGTTCACCTTTTTCCATTTACTTTCCACAATTGTCATACGTCTTCCCCTTGCCTCCTTCGTATCCACAGCCCACACTACGCCAATTTACTTCGTGTCTTACACCTCTTACCCCAACCAGAGATTGTATAAGATAACCTGGTTACCAGTATCTGTCATAAGTACCCCGAAACAATAACTAAGTACCCCTACGAACTGCCGCTTTTGTTGGTATTTATATTTATATTTAATAGAAAACGCAGTTCCCAGGACCAACTAATAGTATCCATAACCCTCGGACTGATCACATAACTCTATCTTTTCCAGACTCATATACCACCCCATAGTTGCATTCCCCGGTAGCATATTTTGGCTAACGTATTCTACTGCCTTTTCAAACTTTCCATATCAAGTGTAGCCTAATGCCACCCCCACGCCCAGGGACCTTAGGGGCAAAATTTCCCTGTAGCCCTTGAACTCTCCCCCCCTCTCAGTAAGAATTCCCGCGCTTCTCGACTCTTGTCCGACCTAGCCTCTCTCTCATACCTCTTGAAGATCCTTGAATTGTCCGTTGCTAACGCTCTCCAACCTTTTATATATATACTCCTATCCAGCCTACCTTCACTTAGTAGGCCAGAACAACATTAGAACTTTACTAGCCCCTTGCATGCCATCTATTCTCTTACAACACATTCACAACCCTGCACCCAATGGTCGTCGGTGCGAGGCTAGCCGCCCCGCCAGTTACTAACTTCTATTGCCATACTTCCAGATAAATGTGGCAGAGTTAGCAACCCAGTCTCCACCACATCCAGCAAACTCTACAATTAACAACCAGCCGAGTAAAACCAGCTAGCTAAGGCACCTTCGGTTTTGGTATTAAAGACACCCACATCTGTCTCATACACAGAGGGTTATTATAAACACTGGTGATATGGCAAGCCCCTAGCCACAGCCGCCGGACGACGATCACAGAGAGAGTGCGCCCAGCTCCCCCTTTTGGACCACCCGAGGAGGGAGACCCCCACCCCCGCGGAGGTATACCTGGCCCCTGTTTTGACTTTCGAGTCATTGCCAGGTAGCACAGGAATTCTTCCTATCAATGAACTAACCATGAATGACTAACACCTTTACTAACCTCTATTAACTCACAATAAACCATTTACCTTTCTTGCATGCTCTGATCACTAAATTAGCACCTCAGATATACCATAGAATGAAGATTGAACAATCTAGAGAGACGTTCCTATCACAGCTGTCCCCATCCTCCTCGCAAAGTAGATCCAGTCTCTCTCCCCTAAATACGTCCAGTATAGCCAAAATAGTACCTCTTACTAAGGCTCAGTTATATGAAATATAAAGGCTTTCCTATAGCCCTGTGCCACAACAGTAAATACCATCTTACCTAGTCTCCATTTCTATTGAGAGCTCAATTAAGTTCATAAGACTCGAGATCCCTACTGTCTACAGGGTCCAGAACCGAGCCTATAAATCTAACTCCCGCCCCCAGTCAAATCAGTTGAAAGCTAGACACCAACCAGGGGTCACTACCCTGCAGTTAACCTCTAGCTCTGCCCTTGTGTTGTTCCGGAGTGAGATCCCAGAACCGGCAGACTCCGTGGCAGATTTGGATGGAAGGACCTGCCCACGTATTTAAGAACTTCACACATATGGACACCCTGGACGGCCGCGGAACCAGTCGTTAGCCCCCAACATCATGGACGCAAGATAACCAGGACCAGACCCATCAGATACTACCCAAGATTCTCTTTAGCAGTACTACATCTTACTGTGCTGTTTAGAGATTTCACTAATTAAATATTTCTACGAAGTGGCTAAGACCTTGCCCAGTGTAATACAGACTTAACCATTTCATTTGGGACGTACTAAGCGATCAGTGCTCATTAATTAACAGGCGACCTTGACTCTCGTAATTACCTTATTCAGATATTAAAACTCTAGTGATATCTAACGTTCGCCCACTGATTTGCGTTCTATGTATTTCTGAAACAAGGATATAAAACTTAGATCAGTACCCCTCTGAGGTTACAATAGAATTCCCGTGCTCTAAAATACGCGTGTCTAATCTAGTCTGTGAACTACTACTTGTGCACCAGAGCTACCAGTAATAAATCTAACAGTGAATAGGAATCTACAAGTAACATTGATGGTCTTCAGTATATAAACCAGTTAAATCAAAGCCAGTGATCAGAAGATTAATACCTGAACGTTGGAAGTGGGAGACTAGGCTCCATCCAGATCCACTTATGCTAGTGTTGTTCCATTCTATTATATTGTCTTACACAAGTATTCTGCAGTGGTATATAAATAAACGTGATCGTGTAACTTGCTACCATGTGTTTCTTTGTGTTCTCTATTCCTCATATCTTGTATTGTGCATGCAGCCTTCTATACCCAGTCAATTAGAACTCACATTACCCAAGTTAAACCTGTAGAAAAACAGGGCATAACAATTATTAATATCCCTTTCAGTATCGGCGACGGTTTTCATTTGATTCCAGCTACAGTTAGACAATTTTCTTCAGCTTAGGAAGGATGTATGGTAGCTGAGAGGCTTCACTGAATGAGTCGGTAGCCTTTGAATGGATACACGTCCTTTCTAAACTGAATAAAATCGCCTAACAGTTAGTTGCCAGAATGCCATGAAAAGAAGGTCGCCGTGACAGAAGGGGTTACCATCATCGTTAATATTAATATTCCGTTTCACAATTCCACACAAACACCTCCGCAAATTTTGGGGAGTCCGGAAAGCAAAGATTTTTTGTTCATATATATGCAATCGTAGTAGGATAGTTCGCGAAGGTCGATAGTCGAGTCCTGGCGATAGATTGTAAGCTTAAGAAAATTGACTATGGGTAGCGCCAACGAACTTGACAAAAATCTCGACCCCTGACCTCTCCGTAACTCAAAAGGGCCTTGAGCAAACTGGCTGTAAATATCCACACCTATTTCCTGGTGGACTCTACCTAAATGATAGAAATGTCAGCCCAATTGCTTTCAGTAATTTTGAGTTATAAGAAGTGAAGGGGTAAAGATTATTGTCGGTAGTTGAGTCCTAGAGGTTGATTGTAAGCTGAAGAAAATTGACTAATGGTAACCAGCATACGATGAGAATTATGTCATGGTGCTAAATGGGTTAACCCCTTCCGTACCAACAACATCTTTTTAATTTTATTCTGGCTACTATTAGACAATTTTATTCAGTTTAAAAAGGGTCTCCAGCAATTAACAGGCTTCGAACTATCTCACTTAACCCTTTTTACAAGCACAGATACTTCTCAAACTGCACAAAGTCGTCTAAATATCTCTAGAATAGAATACAAAAGATGTCTCCGGTACAGAAGGGGTTAAAAGGCTTAGATATATATATAAATTAACCCCTTCAAAATGATGATGCCTTTATGATCAGGTTCTGGCTACCATTACATGATTACCGGTGTGTAGCTTATAAAGGACCTCTAGTATTCCTCACTTACAGTCACCTCAAATCAGGGCACAAAGTTCACTTAAAGTTGTTATGCTTCATTATTAAGTTGGAAATTAGAAAACAATTATTCAAACTGCAAGAAACAAGACACAAACTACTAAAAATAATTCAAGTCCATGAACGTAGAGGGAGCTTCACCGAGGCGTAGACCTAGAAAGACGTGGGATCAAGTCATACGGTCTGATCTTGAATATAAAAACCTGACCAGTGAGGCAGCTCTGAACGGGGCTGCCGAAACCGGAACTTCCAGAAAATTGGAAGTTCTTAAAATCGCTAAACTAATGGGCTGAAAGTCTTAAAATTTCAAAAGCAATGGGGCTAAACATGAGGGAGAAAGGGGTCCACAAAAAATAATCTGATAATTTGTAATGGATTCAAGACTCCGATACATGTAGCCGATAAACTTACGGTACTGATGTAACTGAAATGCTGGGTGTGAAGGGAATTCATGGTCTCCTGAAATATCCCCAGGCTACCTTTAGGATCAACTTTTCCTGGTACCTGGCGCGGGGTACGAACCTCTGAAGGGAATTTAACCCCCCTAAAAACCCACAGGTTTTGAGATGCCTTGGGTGGGGTTCGAACCCTGGTTAGTGACCCAACCATCACCACCAGGCCCGCGCGCTAACCCACTGTACTACCACGGACGTACTAAAAGTATAGCAACCTTAGTCCGATTTTTAAGAACCAGGTGATAGTCTCGTGGTGTTATCACGTGATGAGTTTATTGGACTTACCATCTCCGACTATTTTACGCTATACCTGACGTCAACTCGGGTTAGTATTATTGTGGGTGCGGGACATTTTCGAGGGCATTACAGTAACGCTGGCTTAACAACTTTTATGAGGTCAGTTTTAAAACCATTCAGCATGAAGAGTGTTATACCTCCAATTCCAGCTAAGATTGGACGATTTTATGCAGTTTAAGATGGACCTGTGTTATTCAGAGTCCTGCAGGTAGATTATAAGCTCAAGAAAATTGTCTAGTGGTAGCCTAACCAGAATAAGAGGAAAATTACGTCATTGTGCTATAAACTCGCTCGTGTGACGCCGCGGAAGAAATCGGGCCCCGAACTATTGAACCAGATTGCAAATATATAAAACAAAACGCACACACAAACATGAGAATGCTTGGGATACTTATACTTAATACTGTACATACTTAACCTAACAAGTGCGCATGGGGGTAATTGAAAACGTCCCCCTGTGCTGACGTATTTGAGGTGTTTCCGTCACTAAAATATTCATTGTACCATTAATAGCATTAATAATTATCCATATGCGCCTATTATGGGTTGATTATAAAGGTATTAACCTGAAACAACAATAAAACGAGTGAAAACAGCGTTTGGATGGTCAAAATCGGAGATATAGCCCGCGAGTTGTATAATGTATGGGTGAGGCAAACTGCTTTCCCGCCAATTTCCCCCAAGGCCACTGAGACACAGTCGATCGATACTCTCTCTCTCTCTCTTGCACTCGCTTGCCATCAGTGATGACAACACCCTGCTTGCAACTCGCTAATGTTAGCACGAAAATATACCTCAGAATAAGGGAATAATAGGGAAAATAGGTGATAACTGAAGGAGAGGAGGAAAGTGGGGAAGGAGGGGAGGTAGAGGACTGAGATTTTGCATGGCCCAGGGGCCAAAAAAAAAATAAAAAAATAAATTTTTTTTTTTTTTTTTTTTTTTTTTTTTTTTTCGATGTCAAAAGTTGATTTTTTATTTTACTTACTCTCAAGAGTCTTCCCGCAGTCCGCCGGGGGAACTCTTAAGAGTCTCCCTGCAGCTCCCGGGTTAAGGGAGCCCACCTTGCTTTTTTCTCTTTCTCTCTCTCTCTCCCTTGGCTTGTATCCATTCAGCCCCATTCAGCCTACTGTTTTATGACGTTTACCCCATCCAGGTGTCAATATTTTCCAGGCGAGCGGTAGCGAGCCAGCATATATATCTTTTTGTCTTACAGCAAACTAAATTTGTACATTTTTCGATAAAAAAAATCAAATTAAAAGCCGGATTTCTCCATACAGTACAATGCTGGCTCGCTTTCGCTCGCCAGGAAAATATTGACACCTGGATGGGGGTAAACGTCTTAAAACAGTAGGCTGAATGGGGCTGAACGGATACAAGCCAAAGAGAGAGGGAGAGAAAGAGAAAAAAGTGAGGTGGGCTCCCTTAAGTTAAATTAAACCTAAAAGAAAAATTAACAAAATATTTAAATAACAAGAAAAATATTAACTTTGGCATAAAAAAAATCTAAATTTACGCTGTAGAAATAATGGGTCTAAATTAGGTCAGAAACGGTCAATTCAAGTGTCCATAATATGCCTTTAGCCTTCGAGGGGAGGTGGGTCATTTTTCTGGTCCCCCTTCTTCCTCGTGCTTAGCCCCATTAGTTTTCAGATTTTAAGACGTTCAGCCCATTAGGTTGACGATTTTCAGACCTTTCGCTCCATTTCTTTGTCTATACTAAGACTTTTTGTGTCACTTAGGTGTCAATTTTTTTCTGGCGAGCCTGTAATTTAAGAGGAACCGGCAATCGGCTGGGACATTTTTCTATCGAAAACATACATACATACATGTACAAGTTTAAAGACCGTTTAGTCCACAGTCCTGAAAAATGTACAAATTTATCTTGGCGGGTGTTTTTATAAGCTTGATGGAGGTCTAGCGAGGAAACTAAAAAAATATAATTAGATACATAAATGAGCCAATAAATACCCCCATCCCCTCTTAACCCCCTAACCAATGGGGCTAAACACGAGGGAGAAGGGGGGACCGGAAAACCCTGACCCATCTCCCCTTAACCCCTTCACCACCAGTAGGTTATTCTCGTCCTATTTTTGGTTACCATTAGACTATTACTTCCCATCTGATGGTAAATTGTCATGTCTTACCTGTTATAAAGAGTCTGTAGTAATTCCTAGCGATGCCTTCCATTGTGGTTAAGTGCCCCATCAATTACCCCTTCAATTGTGGTTAAGTGCCCCATCAATTACCCCTTCCATTCATCTAAGTATTAACCCTTTCAAGCTCCAATCCGCGTTTCTGGCTACTATTAGACGATTTTATTCAGATTAGTAACAGTATATGGAAGTCAAAGGGTTAATTGAGATAGTATTTACCCTTTTAATACCCACATATACTTCCTAAGCTGCATAAAATTGTCTAATGATAGCCAAAATAAACTGCTAAAACGCAGTGGAGAGTGGAGAGAGGGCATGGCGAGCAAGGGTTTAAGAGTCAATATTAACAAAACCAAGGTTATGCATTGTAGATTGAGACGAGGCAATGTGGAAAAGAGCGGTGCATACCCATGTGCAGTGTGTGGAAAGGGAGTGGGCGTTAACTCAATTCAATGTAGCATCTGTCGATGTTGGGTACACCATGGGAGTAAGCGCTGTAGTAGAATAAAGGGGCCCCTGCTGAAGGATAAGTCAGAAATAGAGAAATTTGAGTGCGTAGTGTGCAAAGGCGAGCTTGTGTTAAGTGATGATCCTGTGGCTGTGAATTTTGGAAATGAGTCTTTGGAGCTGGTGAACAAGTTTTGTTACCTAGAAGATACCATCTCTGCCGGTGGTGGGACCGAAGCTGCCACTGTTGCTAGAATTAGGTGTGGCTGGGGGAAGTTCAGAGAATTGATGCCAATCCTGACCATGAAAAGAATGCCTCTCCCCCTGAAGGGAAAGGTGTATGCCTCATGTGTTAGAAGTGCAATGACGTATGCCTCAGAAACATGGGCCGTTAAAGTAGAGGATGTCAACAGAATGGAGCGTAATGAGATGAGAATGGTGAGATGGATGTGTGGGGCCAGGCTACAGGATAGAATAACAAATGTTGAGCTGAGGAGACGTTTAGGTATAAAGAGTATTAGCGAGGTGATGCGTACAAGTAATGATAATTGGTAATCCAAAGGTCCCGGGTTCAAATCCCGATGTATCAATGGGAAGATATTATTGGGATGGAATTTGTGCTGTACTGTACCTAGTATCAGTGCATTACCACAAGCCCACCGAAACGTCAATAAAATACCCTCATTGTTCCCTGATTAAATAGCACTGTATGAATATTCCCATATTCAAAATATGCTATAGGGGTGCAATGCCTGGTGAGTTATCTGCTCAACAGGTGGCGTTGTGTGTGTGTAAGTATGAGAGTCCGAGTGTAGGGGGTGAGACAATGAATCACGAGAACGAGGTGGCTTCAGAGATGGGGTCGTTTCGGGCCATGAGTGAGCACCGTGCCTCATGTGAAGGCAAGATGGCAGGTGCTCGTTGTACTCTATGTGCTTCACATGTCTCACTCCCTAGACTGGAACAAGACCTCACAGGCTTCACTGTTCATTGTAAAGCGGTGAATGTTAAGGCTCTCAGCCTATGCCCGAGAGGAAGTAAGTTGGGGGGGAAAAAAAAAAATAAAAAATAAAATAAAATAAAAATAAAAATAGACTGGGATGGTATGGACATGTGGAGAGAATGGATTAACAAAATTGGGTGAAAAAAATGCAGGTCTGTGATTGTGGAGGGAGCTGCACCAAGGGGTGGACCGAGGAAGACCTGGGATCGGACTATAAGCGCCGATCTCAAATCCAAGAACTTGACAAGTGAAGCAGCCCTTAACAGGGTTGCCTGGAACGCCGCCATTAGGACAAGAGACTGAAACTGCACTTATGTGTGGAACACTCAGTCTTAAAATTTTATGTATGTGTATGCTAAAATGCGTCAAGAGCTTCAAAGGGTGAAGGCCATAGCACGGTTGGGTATATGTACACTCGGTCAATGAAGTATCTGCACCCCTATGCTGATCATCTGGTGTGTACATCTTGATAGAGTTGGCATCTCTGCCTGCATGTGTCAGAGACAATCCTCTCTGACACATGTTTACAGCTCCAACTTCCTTTTCTGGCTTCACTCTCACATAGGGTAGGTACATACATACAGTACATACAAGTTTAAAGACAGTTTTGTCCACAGAGAAAGACAAGAACATAAGAACATAAGAAAATGGGAGTCTGCAGAAAGCCGATTGGCCTAAGCAAGGCAGATCCCTGTCCCACACAACCCCAATTCAATTACAAAGCCCAATTATAGGCTTCACACTCTAATACCCTGAGGATCATCTTACCAAAACGGTTAGAGATTAACGCAGGATTATGGGGGTCTGCAGAGCGCTGATTGGCCCAACCCGGCTGATCCCCCTTCACACCCAACCCTTCTCGTCCATATGCTTATCCAATTTTATCTTAAAGCTCCCTACAGTTTTAGATCCCACTATAGCACTTGGTAGTCCATTCCACCCATCTACAACTCTGTTACCAAACCAATACTTGCCTATATCTTTTCTGAAACTAAATTTATCTAATTTGAAACCATTGGTACGAGTTCTTTCGCTATCACTGAGCTTTAGTACATTTGCCATGTCCCCTTTGTTAATCCCACTAACCAACTTGAACACCTCTATCATATCCCCTCTAACTCTGCGTCTCTCTAACGAATGTAAACCTAATTTCTTCATACGAAAGATTTCTAATATTATGGATCATTTTTGTCATTCTACGCTGTACTCTCTCCAATGAATCTATGTCCATTCGGTAATAAGGACACCAAAATTGGACAGCATAATCCATATGGGGTCTCACTAATGACAAGTAAAGTTTTAAGATAACATCAGCAGTTCTGTTACTCACACTCCTAGAGATGAACCCGAGAATCCTGTTTGCCTTATTACAAACGCTTATACACTGTTTTCTAGGCTTCAAATCATTGCTAACAAACACACCTAGATCTTTCTCGCAGTCTGAATTTTCTAATTCTAAATTAGCTAGTTTATATTTAACATTTGTTTGCATCTTCCCTATCTTTAATACCTTGCATTTGTCAATGTTAAACTTCATCTGCCAATTTACTGACCATTCATGTAAGGTATCTAGATCCCTTTGGAGGCACTCTATATCGCTATCTGAATCAATTGATCTCCCTATTTTAGTATCGTCTGCGAATTTACTTATCCTACTAGTTATACCTAAATCTAGGTCATTTATGTATATAAGAAACAACAGGGGACCTAATACCGATCCCTGGGGGACACCACTTTTGACTGCTCCCCATTCTGACTTGGTACCATTTATGCTGACTCTCTGCTTCCTACCAATTAGCCATGACCTAATCCATCCTAACAATGCCCCACCTATTCCATGTGCCTCAACCTTTCTCATCAATCTCTCATGAGGGACTCTGTCGAAAGCTTTACTGAAATCTAAATATATAATATCATATGACTTGTCATTATCTACTGCTTCATATACCTCTGAGAAAAAACTAAGCAAATTAGTAAGGCAAGACCGTCCCTGAGTGAATCCATGCTGAGAAGAATTGATTAAGTTAAATGTTTCTAAGTGGTTTCTCATTTTCCTAGCAATAATTGACTCTAGTAGCTTTCCTATGATTGAAGTGAGACTAATGGGACGGTAATTGGATGCTATTGATTTATCACCTTTTTTGAAGATCGGAACTACATTTGCAAGCTTCCAAGCTTCTGGAACTATACCTGTTTCTAATGACTTGTTAAATAGAAATGTTAATGGGTAACTTAACTCATCTCTGCATTCTTTTAATACTCTAGCATATACCTCATCAGGACCAGGCGATTTATGAGGTTTCAGTCTGTCAATTTCCTTAACCACATCATTTCTACTTATAGTAACTGTACTTAACCTATTATCTATACTATCGCTGTATACCTTACGGACTTCTGGAAACTGTGCCAAATTTTCATTCCTTCTAGGTTGTGAGGTTGTGAACATTTAAAGCGCGAGAGTATCCGAGTTCAGAGGTTTAAAATTGCCAGCGCGAATCAGACTTCAACTTTCACAAGGTAAATAAATTGTTCAATACTTTGCAAATACGCTAACCCCTATTATGACGCGGCTTTACGCTTTATCTTGGCTATTATTAGACGATTTTATGCAGTTTAGGAAGGACCTCTAGGAATCTAAGGGGTCGCAACCAACTCGACTGCCTCAGACGCCCACAGATCCCTCCTAAACTGAATAAAATCGTCTAATGATACCAAAATACTACTGAAACACATCATAGTCCTATCTTATAATAATGTCTTATCTCAAAATACTACTGAAACGCATCATAGTCCTATCTTATAATAATGTCTTATCTCAAAATGCGTACCGGTAGCTTCTCCAACGCAGACTGTCTGGCTGAACAGTCTCGAGTGCGGTTGATCAAAGCCGCTCCAAATGCTCGGGCCCTCGAAGGGGCCAGGGCGAGACGATATCTGCAGGGAAGGGGATCATCAGCCCACAGGCTTGCACCCCCGGGCCAACGCCCCCCCCTATCCGGGCGGCGCCGGGCCAATGCCCCCATTGCAGTGCCACCCAATCGGGCGATCTACCCAGCACTTAGAAGTAAAAGTAGTACAGTACTGCTTCTTGCTCTGGTGGGAGGTCACTTCTACTTTACTCTATACATACCTCAATGATAAGTGAGTATTATACAAGGGTGGTATTTTATGTGAAAAGGTTTTATGTAAGGAAAAGAGCTAAAGAAAATCCTGTAATGGTAACCAGAATCAAATAAGATGATTTTATATAGCTTAACCCTTTCAGACTCATATGACGCAGAGGTTGCCAGATTAGCAATACGAAATAGAGTTCTCTCAATCTTATAATTACCTCTCCAAAATTAGTTTTCTGCCCACAGCTAACTCAAAGACAACTGCAGAGGTTGAAGTAACTATACTAAAGGTTTGTAAATACCCCTGATGGTAACAAAGGCTTTAAAGTATCCCCAATAGGCTCAACACAGCTAACTCAAAGACAACTGCAGAGGTTGAAGTAACTATACTAAAGGTTTGTAAATACCCCTGATGGTAACAAAAGCTTTAAAGTATCCCCAATAGGCTCAACACAGCTAACTCAAAGACAACTGCAGAGGTTGAAGTAACTAAACTAAAGGTTTATAAATACCCCTGATGGTAACAAAGGCTTTAAAGTATCCCCAATAGGCTCAACACAGCTAACTCAAAGACAACTGCAGAGGTTGAAGTAACTAAACTAAAGGTTTGTAAATACCCCTGATGGTAACAAAGGCTTTAAAGTATCCCCAATAGGCTCAACAGTTAACTCAAAGACAACTGCAGAGGTTGAAGTAACTAAACTAAAGGTTTATAAATACCCCTGATGGTAACAAAGGTTTTAAAGTATCCCTTATAGGCTCAAAATCGCGTCATATGTCGGAGAGGGTTAAGAAGGACCTATGTTATTCAGACGTGGATGTCATTTACACCGATTTTGCTAAGGCATTTGATAAATGTGACCATGGTATAATAGCCCACAAACTGAAAGCAAAAGGTATAACTGGGAAAATCGGACGGTGGATATACAATTTCCTCGTAAACCGAAAAAATCAGTAGCAGTAAACCAAGTCACATCTGAGCCTTCGGATGTCAAAAGCTCAGTGCCCCAAGGAACAGTGCTAGCACCCCTTCTGTTCCTCATACTAATTTGCGACATAGATACCAACACCAGACACAGTACGGTGTCGTCTTTTGCTGATGACACAAAATTAAGCAAGATAGTAAACACACAAGAGGACACGGGCCGACTGCAGGAAGACATGAATGTAGTGTTCCAGTGGACAAGGGAAAACAACATGCAATTCAATGAGGAAAAATTCCAATTAATACGGTACAGAGATAATAATGGTGTTAAAGAAATTACAAATTACTTAACAGAATCTAACCACATAATAGAACGGAAAGACAGTGTGAAAGACCTTGGGGTATTAATGTCTGAAAATATGGGTTTCAAAGTACATAACCAGGTCAAAGTGGCGGCTGCGAAACGTCTAACGGGTTGGATTCTGCGTACTTTTAAAACACGCGGTGAATTGCCTATGATAACGCTCTTCAAATCTCTAGTGCTACCACGGCTTGAGTACTGTAGCGTATTAACATCCCCATACAAAGCAGGTGAAATAAATGACATAGAGAGTGTACAAAGAAATTTCACTTCGCATATAAGTTCGATAAAACATCTACACTATTGGGAGGTTTGACGTACCTCCCAACCTACCAAATAGGAAAACCTACTATTTGGTAGTAGTCTTGGAAAATCCAACGTCAAGGCTATTAACCTAATTGCAATGACGACTTGTCTATTTTGACTGCTATGTCGTCATTCCAACCGCGGTTAAAAAGAAAACGTCTAGAGTCTACTCCTTATCTTGCTCTAGGAGACGTTGTACATTAACCAAAACTACCACCGAAGGTGAAAAAAGCATTAGAAGAGAAGAAAAAGGGGTTTACCTTAGTTACCGCTCAAGGCCCATCCCGTGTTCCGTCATGCGCCGATCCCTGTCGAACGTGCGCATGAGCGACCCTCTCTTGTTATCACATCTCACGTCAGCAGAAGAACGCGGATGGGCAGGGGTCCGGCGTGAGGGAGGGTATTATGTACGTTGGATTTTCCAAGACTACTACCAAATAGTAGGTTTTCCTATTTGGTAGGTTGGGAGGTACGTCAAACCTCCCAATTTGTTAGTAGTCTTGGCAAATCCAACGTCAAGGCTGCATAACAAATAGGAGGAGGACATCCAAGCCCAACCTACCAAAAACCAATGCATAAAACAAAAGTATGAATGACAAAGACACAATTTAAACAAGAGAGTCTAATAAAAGAGTGAAAAACTGAGGAGTAGCTAAAAAGAACAGTTTTAACACATGCCCGTCATTCATAGTAATGCAAAAACATAGACTTGTCTGAAACCAAAAAGGTACTGTACCCAAAACCCTTTTCTTCAAAAACCAACAAAAACACTGAACACAAGAACAAAACACAATTTTCAATGTGGCAAAAACACTTATGTACTGTATACATATAACATAATCCCAAACTTGTAATCCAGTGTTGCAAACCCGTACACTCCCCCCCCCCCCCCCCCTTTGTCACAGAAAACAAAGGAAAAGAACGAGGGACAAGGGGGGAAGACCAGGGATCTTCGCCAGAGCACCAGGAAACACGACCCCCGAGAGCAAGCACCAGCCGAGGGGGTCGAACACTGGACACGGAGAGGTAGGAGGAGATGAAGGAATTGATAGAAGACCCACAAAAACCGCTGAGGCGAAGGCAGGGAAGAATCGACGTGGCAGGAACTGGAAGGAGGCAGCAAAGGATCTGACATCGTGCGCAGAACCCCTACAAACAGGGCGACGGGCACGAACGGTCCGACTAACGCGGCGGCCCAACTGCACCAGCGAGAGCCTCCCACCTGTCCGAGGAGACACCCACACAGCAGGACCCGAAGGCGGCGCCACAGACGCAACAGAGGAGTGCAAGGCCGACACCGGGCACAACACATGGCGAGGACGCCCAAGCCGGAAAGCCTGGACGGCGAAAGGCCGGAAAGCGGGGGCCGCCCTCCCAAGTGTGGCAACAAAAGGAGGGGAGGAGGCGAACGAGACGCCATGCAAGGACGGGGAGAATCGCACGCAGTCCCGGGGCCATGACAATGCCGCTAGGGCAGACAACCGAACCCCAGTGGCCAGAGTGACAAGGAAGAGCGGACGCCCGAGCAACAGAACCGGCGGAGCGGCCCTTGTAGACGGGGGCGAAGCCAGAAGGACCAGAGCCCGCCCCAGATCCCACTGCGGAGGGACCTGGCGCGGAGGAGGTCGATCCCGGAAGGCAGCCGTCAGGAAGGAATCCAGCACCTGAGGCAGAACGACCAGCCCAGCGACGGACCCAAAGAGCCCCCGGACGGCAGACAAGTGGGTACGTATAGCGTCGACTCGAAAGTGACGCGGACGGAAGAGGTGAAACAAGGAGCGTAGGACGAGGGAAGGAGAGCCAACAGGCAGGCGAGCGGCCTGTAGCCACCTAGGAAAAGACCTCCAGCGGGACCCGGAAGGCCCCCAAGGAGAAGACGGCCAGGAACGCTGCAGGAAGTCAGGCAGGGCCCGGGACCGGGAGCCACCGTGCCACATGAACAAGCACGATGCGAAGGCCAACGAGGCCCGCAGGTCCCCAACCGAGCCCAAGCGGAAGCCGGAGACAGGGAGAGGGACCGGACTCGGGCACCACCGCGGCAACCGGGCGGACCAAGCCCGTGCCGGCCACGGAGGCGCGAGGAGCCCGACGCAGCCGTGGGACAGCCGCAGCCTCGCGAGGACTGGGCACAGCAACAGCGCGTCTGGGGGCGGAAAGATGGATATCGACCGCCACCCGTACCAGGCCACCATGAAAGCGGCCGGACCCCCCCTGGAGCGCGAGGCCGGAGGGAGAGGTCCAAAGGCAACCGGCGCGGCACCCCCGATGCGAACAAGGCGACCTCCGGAACACCGCAGGAAGCCGCGAGGTCGACGAACACAGTCCGGAGCAACGCCCATTCAACAAGAACGCCCTGCCCCCACGACAGGGCGGCCGCCCACAGGGTGGCAGGCCCGGGCAGGGAGGAGGCATGCAAGGAGAAGGGGTGCCGGGCCGCGAGGAAGAACAACTCCACCGAGACCCCCAATAGAGTCAACGACCTGGAGGAACCCCCGCAGAAGGAAAACAGGGGACAGCCTGTCTGAGTGCCTAACCCGAAGGCCACCGACTGACCCCGAAGGGCCAGCGCGTGGTCCCGCAGGAAGAACAGAGGAACCAACAGTCCGAGGGCATAGACGGGTAAGTGGAGGGAGACCCACCCATCTGCCAGGAAGTGGACGGCCCAGGGTCGATCGGGAACCCCACCCAACCTCGCTCGACGGATCTGTGGCTACCCAGACCGTCGGCGGGGGGGCGGACCAGGGCACAGCCGCAGAGAGCGAGCCCGGAGCAACCCAGAGACCGAAGCGTCAGCGAACGGGACGCAGGAGCGGCAGGAGCCGAACCAGAGGGGCAATGGAAACACCACGGGGCCCATGAGGAGGAGGCGGAGTAGCCGGAGGCTCCCTAAGGAAAGGGGCAGAGCGGCCCAAAGCAGCGAACCCACGAACGAGTCGCAGAGCCACCCCAGGAGGGAGACCGAGTGCAAACACGGCGAAGACCGTCCACCGAAGGTGCACCGCGGGCGGCAGACCCCGGGCCACCGTAGCGCCGGACAAAACCCATGCGAGACCGACCCATGGCACGACACGCGACGGGGTCAAGCGTGAAATGGGAACACCAAAAGGGGAACCCGAACCGTGCGAACGACTGTGAGGGCGTCGCCAACGCACAGGCCGAGGGCTTCGGAAACTACCAACCAGACGGCCAAGGAAAACAGGAGCGGGAGCCCGCTCCTGAGGAGAGGACCCAGAGCCTGCCCCACATGTGCGGAGAAGATCCGCGGCGCGATGTGGAGACCGAAGGGAAGGCCGGCGAACAGGAACACACGATCGGAAGGCTGAACGGCCAAGAATCGCCGGAAGAGAGGATGGAGAGGAACGAGCCAAGACGCATCCTGGAGGGCCAGCGATACAACCCACGACAGAGGGCACAGGGCCAGGCGGACCAGGGGCACCGGCAGCATCCGAAACCGTGTGTGCACGACGCGCCCGTTGAGGGCCGACAGAACCACCAACGGCCGCATCGCGACGCAGTTCGTCGACGGGACCAGAAAGACACGGGAGAGGAAAACCGGGCGACCGGCGATCAACCCCCTCGACGCTACCCAGCTCGGGCATGGAAGTGAGCACGTGGGCCACCTCCGAAGAGATGGACCGGCGTTGGTGACAAGAGCGGAAAGGGGGTCGAGACGTCCACCACCAGGGGAGACCCCACCGCGCAACCCGCCGCCCCCAACGTCCCTCGCGGCAACCGAGGAGCGCAAGGGCAAAAACAACCCGAGGGAGCACCCGAGAGGAGGGGAGCGACCCGGTCGGCCAGGCGAGAAGGAGAACAAGGAGGCCGACCCAGAGAACTACACATTGTGTTGACGCGGAGGTACCCTCGGTACGGGCCGTGCGGGCACGAGCGCCACGTCGACCTCTACCCCCCCCCCCCCCAACCCCAGGCCGGCGCGGGGCAGACCACGTCGAAGGGCGGCCGGAAGTGGAAGACCGGCCAGCCCCGACACAGCGGGGATGAAAGGGGCAAGAACAGAAGGGCGAGGCGGAATCGACGCACTGGCCTGCAACGACCCAGTCCTGCGGCCGCGCAAGGCGGCAGCACTCGTAGCAGCACCCCGAAGAGGACCGGCAGAAGGACGGGACTGAGAAGACCCCGCTTGCGACACAGCACGACGGGGCGAGACGGAAGCAGGGACCGCAACGACACAGCGCGTCGTCGCGTGTCGGAAGCAGGGGCCGCCGACAGAGAAGCGAGCATACCCAAGCAACCAGCCGAAACAACCCCGACGTACATAGCGCAGAGTACAACAAACCCTGACGAATATCCAAGGGGGCCGGCCGGCAGAACGAGGACCGCACTGTCGGGCGGCGCCGAGTTGCCGCGCACAAAACCGCCTGCAGCTCGGGAACCAAAGACACCGCGAGCCGAAGGTGGACCCGCAGAACGCGGTCCAAACCCTCGCGAAGAGCGCCTGGCGCAGACGCCCCGAAAAGCCGCAGGCGGGGACAGACGGCTGGAGGGAACCGAAAGACAAGACAAGAAGTCCGTCACCCTCTGTCGCAAGGGAAAAACCGTGGCGACAGAGGCCTGACCCGGGTGAGAGAAGAACGGGTAGCAATAGAACAAAGTCCAAGAATGGGCGCGCCCATCCAGGACCAGAACGCGCCGGCCAACCTGCCGACAGACACAAGAGGAGGCAAAAGCAGGGACGAACCTAGTCCAACGTCAAGGCTAGTAACCTAAGGGAGGGACCGAAGGAGAGCCGTCGACGGAACGGTATGAAGGCGAAGGCCACAGCAAACCAGGCCTCCAAGGGGAGAGGGCGACCGAGCATGACGGCGAAGCCAGGCGTACCGGCGTCGCACAAACCCACCCCACAGGAGGACAGACCCGTCAAAACAGCCAGGGACTGAACAGCCGGAAGGAGGGCAGCGCGGCTGAAGTCTGACCAGAGCGTAGGCCTGCAGAAGGGAGCGGGACCGGAGCAGGGGTAGGAAGGGCGAGGCGCCGAGGGTGAGGCACCGCCAAGAAGCGCGAGAAGAGGGAGGCGTCCAACGACGCCAAGCACCCGTCGAAGCGTGACACAACCCAGCCCTGCAAAGCCAACAATCGAACCGAGAGAGGCGACCCCCCCCCCCCCCCCACCCAGAAGGGTCGGCCCGCAGGGACAAGCGGGAGCGGGAGCGAGACCCACGACACGAACCAGCAGCGTCGCGGCCCAAGGAAGGCGAGCGACGACGGCCGTGCCGCCATAGAGGGACCCGTCCCCAAACACGAACGGCCGAGGGGGAAACAGCACCATCCCCCTCTTCCAGCGACACGACAGCTCCCGAGAAAAAGGGGACCCCGAAACCTCACCGAGGCAAGAGGAGGGGTACCCCCCAGGCGAGACGGGAAGTGAAGGGCAGGAAGAGAAGGAGGAGGAGCAGGACGACGGGAGGGGGAAGGCTGGCCGGGTGAAAGGAGGCCAGAAGGAGCCGCGGGGGGAAACAGAGCAAGGACCCCCGGGGCTGAGAGAACAGGGCGGCCCGACACCGAGGAGGAGGAGGGAGGGACCCCCACCGTGGGACGAGACCGCGAAGGAAGAAGAGGCACTGAAGCAGGTGAAGTAGGAGAAGCAACGACACCCAGGCGGACCCTCCTGGACAGTGCAGGAGGGAGCAGAGGGCCAGCGACAGCACGAACAACCGCGCGCGGAGAGGACAACGTAAGAGGAAGTCGTCTGGGCAAGGAAAGCGGGCGGAAGGGAGGAGAGCCCCTATCCGTAGAGGCCAGGGGAGGGCGCATAGGAGCAGAGCCGCCAACCCCGGCCTCAGGGCGAGAACCAAGACGAGGGCGACGGGCGACGTCAAGGTGAGCAGGAGGACGACGAGGGGCAGTAGCGAGGCGAGCGGGGAGGCTTAAGTTGACCAGGAGCGTAGGGGAACCATATGATACCCAGCTCGCCTTGTACCATTTGTGCCAACCCCAGATGGGACGGCACAACGTCGTCCACGAATTCCAGGTACCTATTTACAGCTAGGTGAACTGAGGCTAACACACGAAAGGAGACAAGCCCAATTCGCACCGCCCGGTCTGGGAGTGAACCCCCGACCCCTCGTGTGTGAGACGAGAGCTCCACCTACGAGGCTACGGGCTGTGGTGAACGGCCGGCAGTCGGGTCAGGGATACCCAGGGTGACGCGGAACCGGGCGGCAACAAATGCCGGGGAACGGCGGCCCACAGGCCCAATGTGGCGGGAGACCATCGGCCACACCGACGGAAGGGAAGCAGAGGCCACAGCCGCCGCCGAGGAACCAGGGCCATGGAGCAGCACAACCACCAGGGCCAGACACGGGCCACACAGAGCAGGGAGGTAGGCCGTAGAGGACACAAAGAGCGAGTGGCGCAAGCAGGACATGTGGCTCACCAAGCACGGGGAGCGACAACCAAGGCGAAAGCAAAGCAGCCGACCAGCACGAGAAGAACACACACCAGAATCAGCACGACGAAGGTGTAAGTGGAGAGAATGTCCAAGAAGAACCAGGGAAGGAGCATGGGGAAACAGGAACACACATGCAAACAGGTATCTGTACTCACCCTAAACCGGGAGCACAGAGGTAGGTGAGGAGGGCGGCCGAGGCGGAAGAGCACCAGCAGAACCTGCGAAGATGGAGAAAGTGTTAACCACCACTCAACATCTTACATGCAGGGCCTATAACACCAGGAAAGTGCATACACCAATATAGTATCAGGCAACAATATGACACAAAAAAGGGTCAACAGTGAAAGCCAACTATAACCGCAAATTTGCGGGCCAATAGAGGTAGATCCGTACCGACACAAACCTCCCACATCGTCACGCGACCCCCCAGCGATCTCCGCAAATTTGCGGGGAGCCGAAACGACCCAGAGGGCCGAATCGAGCACTCCGCAAATTTGCGGGTACGGCCAAGAGGGCCCGGTGCCGAACAAGCGAGAGGGGCGTCTAGGAAAACCAAAAAAGGCCGGCAAACAAGCGTCAACTCCTTATGAACTCCAAGCGAAGATGACCGTGACCATCTAGCTGAGCAGTGTCTTCCTTGATAATATCCTGACTCGACCGGTCAAGGGAGAGGCAAGGAAGGCACACCAGGGGAGAGGAGGCACATACCCTGGGAACCACCCAACCCACAGAGATAGAGCAAAGCCCATGAGGAGAAGTGGCAGGTTGGGTGGTTTGGCACAACAGGGGCCCCCGTGGGGTACCCCAGGATTGGGCAAAAGTGATGAAAGGATGGAGGTGAAAACAGGAAGGGAAACACAAAAAACCAGTAATGAAACTGGTGAGAAAAAGGGTGGCCTAGCCGCGAGTAGAGAATGTGTCAGGGGCGAAAAAACCCTGTGGAGTGAGGGAGAGGCCCCCGTGGGGTACCTCTGGGTATCACGAACCACTAAGCGCCCAGGCCCTTGAGACACAGTGAAGGCTCGAAAGGGGGGACTCGGGAATAACGCTAGTTATGCGGCTGACACAAACTCTACAAACAGCACCGCCACCACGAAATCTCAGGTTGTGAACCAACTGTACACCTAGGCTATGAAAATATGAGAACTCATAAGGGCATAGCAATTCCTGAATGATAAACAAGCTAGGCTAATTGAAGCTAAAAGCTAAACTATGCCCAGACTAACAGGAAAAAAGAATATGAAAAGAGAAAGAATGAAAACATATAGACGGGGAACGCCAAGCGCCCCCGTACCTACGGTAGCTATTTCCACACGCGTCTCCATTAAACACACTGAGGAGCCCATTTAGGTGTGTCCTAGATCACGTAACATCTGTCTAGCAAAAAGAAGGCCAGAAAAGCCGAAACGAACCTAAAACAGGGTGAATTGAAGGAGCACAACAAAAGCGGACTCAATCAATGGAGGCGCGTGAAAAAATGATAACAAGAGAGGGTCGCTCATGCGCACGTTCGACAGGGATCGGCGCATGACGGAACACGGGATGGGCCTTGAGCGGTAACTAAGGTAAACCCCTTTTTCTTCTCTTCTAATGCTTTTTTCACCTTCGGTGGTAGTTTTGGTTAATGTACAACGTCTCCTAGAGCAAGATAAGGAGTAGACTCTAGACGTTTTCTTTTTAACCGCGGTTGGAATGACGACATAGCAGTCAAAATAGACAAGTCGTCATTGCAATTAGGTTAATAGCCTTGACGTTGGATTTGCCAAGACTACTAACAAATGGGGATGTTTATCCATAAAAGTTACAATTTGTGTTGCCAAGATTGACTCCAGAATGTTCCCAAGAACAGAAAAAAGGGAGAATGGTCTGTAATTGTTTGGGTCTGTTCTGCTGCTGTTCTTGTGAATCACCACAACTCTTGCTTCTTTCCATATTTTGGGCCACTGTTGCGAGTTGAGGCAATTCTGAAAAATGATGGTGAGTGGCTGGCATAGCTGATGTGCGCAACGCTTCAAGATATTTGGACTGATATTGTCTGGTCCAGTGGTCTTCTTGGGGTCAGCTTCCTCTAGTTGCCGTTTCACATCATATATGGTAATTGTGAAATCTCGTAACTGAGCATTGGTCTGTGCTGGTACAACCGGAGGTGAGCGGTCTGGGTCTGGTACATTCATTTTACTTGAGAAGTAAGATGCCAGAATCTCAGCCTTGCCCTTACTGCAGATAGCCATGGATCCATCACATTTGCTTAAAGGTGGGATGCAATCATCAGGAGCAAAACCTTGTTGTTGTTTAATGCTAGTTCACCATATTTTGCTCCCGACGTTCTTGCCTGTAAGCTTTGATTTCAGATCCTCTGTCCATATTCTGATGGCATGTATCTGCACGTGTTCCATATTTTTCCAGGCAAGATTATGCAGATGCTTGGTCCTTTGAGTTGGGCGTCTTTTGCATTGTAGCCATGCTTTACTTTTCTTATCAGCTGCAACTCTGCAGTTGAATCCAAACCATGGCTGGTCTCCCGACTTTGCTTTATAGGTCTGGCTAGGGATGAATTTATTCTGTAAGGAACACAAAATATTGGTAAAAGCTTCAACATGATGATTAACATCTCCGATAAGATAATCTGGCCATGAGATGTTATTGAGTGCATTTGAAGACCATCTCTCTCTTTCTGTCTTTCTCTCTCTCTCTCTCTCTCTCTCTCTCTCTCTCTCTCTCTCTCTCTCTCTCTCTCT
Source organism: Lithodes maja (assembly GCA_037953745.1). Taxonomy (NCBI): domain Eukaryota; kingdom Metazoa; phylum Arthropoda; class Malacostraca; order Decapoda; family Lithodidae; genus Lithodes; species Lithodes maja. Next base: position 22,822 of record JBAKBP010008292.1, read on the forward strand.
CTCTCTCTCTCTCTGTATATATTGTAAATAATGTAACAAGAATAATCACTATTGGAGGAAATAAACTTATTATTAATATAACTATTACTCTGTCTCTCTCTCTCTTTCTCTCTCTCTCAATATGTTAATAGATAGATAAAGATAGATAGATGGATAAATAGATAATCCGAGTCCTTCATTAAATTCTTCTTTCCTTTCTTATAGCCGGTATCCCTCGCCAAAGCAGCAATTCAGTATATTATAGAGTGGTATTCTTAACCCTTTGATGCTTAGGCAGCGCTTTGACAGTTTATTCTAGCTACCATAAGACGATTTTATCACGCTTAGGAAGGAATCTGTGTGACATAAAAGGGTAAAGATTATCTCAATGAACCCTCTGACTTCCATACAACCTTCCCAATCTGAATAAAATCGTCTACTAATAGCCAGACAGAAATGCGTCATCGTATCCTGAAAGGGTATTGGGTTCTATGTAATTGTAATTTAAAGGGGGAAGGGTGTATTTTTTGGTCGATTATTTCATATATTTATTGTTTTTTAGTTTCCTCCCTAGACCTTCAAACTTATAAAACAAAACAAAAATCCTTTAGATCCCCCTTCTAGATTAATTCGTATATTTTTTTCGATAGAAAAATATCCCGTCCGAAGGCCGGTTCTTCCAAAATGACAGGCTTACTATCGTTCGCCAAGAAATAAATCGACACCTAAATAGCACGAAAGGTCTTAATGTTGCCAAAGAAACGGAGCGAAATGGCAAATTAATGGGGCAAACATCTTAAAATCTGAAAACTAAGGGGGGTAAATATGAAGGAGAAGGCGGTCTAGAAAAACAACCCATCTTCCCTTAAAGATGGTGGGAAAAAGATGAGAGCTAAGGATTGTTTTCACTTAAAGGGGTGTATTTATCTGGACCCTCTTCTCTCTCATGTTTAGCCTTCCTATACCTGCCTACGTGTTTACCACCTTACCACCTGACCCCTCTTCTCACCTAACACCCAGCTAGCCTGACTCCCTCGCCTTGAAAGCAGCACTTCACTATAATACTGCAGGCTATTTGTCTTTAAAGGGGTTTGGTTTTGTCTGAACCCCCTTCTCCCTTATGATTAGCCCCATTAGTTGTAAGATTTAATACAATATTTATTACCATCACATTCAACAACCCATAACCACAGTGCAACCAACGTTATCATTGCCAGTACTACTTACCACATTATATACACTCTATATACTTTGCTACTAACTACCACAAATACTTAACAATAATTGTACACTAAAGGAAAAACAATCTTTACACTACCGCTCTAAGCATTCTGGAAGTTGGTCGAAATCCTGTGATAATACAGTACAGACGTATTTTTCACCCGCTTCATTCCGTTCACACAAATTTATATCCAGCTCACCAGTGTAAAGATAGTTTTTCCCCTCGAGCGTATGGATGACATTTGTTTTTCAGTAAATAGTGTACAGTATATAGTTTTGTAGTTTTATAGAAAATTATATTCTTAAATATGTCTCCAGCGATATACTTCTGTGACTAGAATCAGGTGAGTTCCGCGATTTGTTATGAGTGACTGTACCTCATAATTTTGACACACCTCACATCCCTACCAGTCAAGCATCACATCATATCCTTAACCCCATCAGCACCATGACACCATGATTAGATGATTTTATGCAGTTAAAGGAGGACCTATGTTACTAGGAGGGTTTATTGAAATCGAAATTACCTACTATGGGTTTCAGAGGCCGTGTGGCATTGTTTTTCGGGAATAACTTATTAACAAACAGGTGGATCAGTATGATACTTTGACACATCTAGTTTTCACACCGTCCCTTAATTTTTGTAAATATAGTGCATTTCCAAAAGTGTAGAAATAAGCCACTTGTTCCTGTGTCATGAGGTTAAAGTTGCACATTAATGACTAAGAAACGGGCAAGGCTACCGTGGCTTACCTGTGAGAACCACAAATCCACAATTGCTCCTCCATCAAACACGGTTGTTATTAGCCACCACCCAACCCTATTATCGCCTTTAAATTCAAGTAATCTGTCAATATTAAATATAAATATACAAAAATATACGGTTTGTATAATTATGCTTGATATTGACTGATAACTTGAATTAAAATCGATAATAATGTTGAGTGGTGGCTGATAACTACCGTGTTTGATAGAGGAGTAATAATGGTTTGGTAGTTCTTACAGGTAAGCCACGGTAGCCTTGTCCGTTTCTTAAAAAGAAATAAAACAAAAAAAAATCACATAATCTTCGCTCTGTCACCACAAATATTGCATACTAATCACAGCACTACCACACAACCACATCACAACACAAATGCTAAATACACCTCGCAGTTCTGATACTAATCCTATAAATGCAACCTACTGTACATCACACATTCATCATCACCACCATGCAAAATCACCAGCAAACATTACCTCTACCACACCTACTCACCACGATGCAAAACAACCACCACACCATAACTCATAATTAATCCATCACTACCATCACCACACCCTCATCTCATATATACCACCATGCACAGCAACCAGCACCACATTACCCCTAACTTTAACTCTTCATTTATCCATCACCAACATCACCACACCCTCATCTCATATATACCACCATGCACAGCAACCAACACCACAGTACCCCTACCTTTAACTCTTCATTTATCCATCACCACCATCACCACACCCTCATCACACTATCATCACATATTCACCACCATGCACAACCACCAACCACAAATTTACCCCTACCACTAACTCATCATTTCACAGTCATTATCATAGGTGCTGGTGGGTACATGTACAATAAGTTATATACGCATGTACTTCACCTTGTCATAACAGACATCTTACCATCACTACAAATACTACATAAACCTCACACTATTACTACACAATCGCACCATCTTATGAATATACCACACACCTAACACAATCCTTAAAGCGATACCTAACGTTCTCATACTACGTCAAATATCAAAGTATCACCACACCATCATTACCTACAGTATTCATCAACATGCACAACACCACCCCTACCACTAACGTTTCATTACACAGTCATTATCCCAACTGCTGGTGGGTGTACAACGGGTGGTATTACCTAATAGAATTATCTTACCCATGCTAACGTTATCACAGACACTACACACACCTCATATCATTGCCACAATTACCTTACGATCGAATCATAATATGAATGTCACACATCACAATCATCAAACTATCACCACACATCCTCACAATACAACAAACATTAAAGTATCACCATACCCTCATCACTGTGTCAACACACATTCACCACCATATGCACAACCAGAACCACCGTAACATTACCCCTACTTCTAACTCTTCATTAATCTATCACCACCATCACCATACTATCATCACAGACTCACCACCATGCACAACAACCAGCACCACCACAACATTACCCCTACCTTTAACACTTAATGTATCCATCACCACCACAACACTACCCCTACCCCAAACTATTCATTACACAGGCATTATCACAGCTGCTGGTGGGTGCAATACAGTTGGTTAGACCTAGTTATCATATCCATTCTAACGATATCACAAACTTTTAGACAAGCCTCAAACCTCTACCTCTCCATCATACCATTATACGAAATGCCACACGTATTAACAGTCATCATACTATCACCACAAACATAGCAAGCATCACCACTTTATCATTACATTAACCCCTTCTGTACCGGCGACGTCTTTAGCTACATTCAGACGATGTTATGAAGCTTAGGAAGGATATATGGTAGTTAAAAGGATTAATTGAGATAGTCTGTTGTCTGTCAGCGGGTAAACATCCTTCCTAAGCTGAATACAATTGTCTAATAGTCTCCAGAATGTAATGGAAAGGACGTCACCGGTACTGTACGGGTCAAACTATCATCACAGACTCACCACTAAGCACAACAACCAGTACCACCACAACACTACCCCTACCACTAACTCTTCGTTACACAGTCATTACCGCAGCTGCTGGTGGGTGCTAACAGCTGATTACCTCGTTACCCAATATATTAAGATAATTCAGGGGACCAGCAGGCCGGTTGGCAGCTGTATACATTAACTAACACTAGTAGATTTTGTTCAGCTTGGCACAACCTCTGGGAAAACGTGGTGTAAATGTGTATGAACTTAATTGTCTGTATCCTCTAACATAATAACCCCTTATTGACAATGAAGCATGTTCGTTTTACTCTGGCAAACATTGAACGAATATATTCAGCTTAGTTAAAATAAGACTTCGGAGGCTATCAACCCTCCTGGATTATAAAGCCATCACATTTTATGTTAAGAATAGTGTCAAGACTGGATCCCCTTTTCAAGAACTCCAGTTCCTTGTCAGCTTAAGCGTGCGTCATACGGATCCCGAACGTTGGAGGACAAGTTCCCGAATAGGATGACTTGCACATTTTTACCGAATAAAGCCGAGACTCTCCCAAAATTTGAAGATTACGAACATGGCCCGAACGAGTTCAGAATAATATCCGATAGTCAAGAACGACCTACAAAATCTCGAACAACTACCGAACATGAATCGAACTTACACTCGTTATGCAAAAAAATATTTTCGACCATACCCGAATCATCAGACACAGATCCGAATGACATTGGAATGCTGTATGATAATTAACCGAACTTACCCGATGAGATGTCGACAAACAACCGATAGAGAAGAACATTATGAGAACAACATCAGACTGTTTTACGACTGTAGCAAGATTTTTTTTACCTGCCCTATATAAAGAGATGGGTTGGCTCACCAGTCTCCAGTCTCAACTCAGCGATCGACACGGCAACATGGTAATGTTGCGACAACTACAACGACACGGCAATATCACTGATTGTAGCTTCTTAACCCTTTGAAGAGACGAGGACGCCTTTTCTTCCATTTAGTCTGGTTATTACTAGCCGTTTGTTATTCAACTTAGAGAGGATGTATGGAAATCCGAGTGTTAATTGGTTTAGATTATACCTCTTTGATACGGAGAGGGCCTTCCAAAACTGATTAATATTGTCTAATGTTAGCCAGACGGAAGTGAAAACTCGTCCTCCAATACTGAAAGGGTAAATATCCTCCCATACATTTATTGTAGGTCTTGTTTATTTCTACCTTTTATTGCTTCAGCCCTTCTCCGCCTGATCACATTATTTGTGTACATTCTCTCGTTTTTTATATATTAGTTTAACTCTTTCCCTTCCCTTGGTTATTATTATTTTCGTACTAATAAGAAGTTAGTTGAGACCGTTCTTTTAACGCATTGCTTACAATAGGTCCCACTTATAGTGAATAAAATCGGGTGTTGGCAGCTAGAATAAGGGGACCAGAAAAACAACCCATCTCCCCTTGAATAGGCCTATGGCTAATGATTGAGAAGGTTAAAATAGATTAATTTCATTGTAATTTTATCCTCTGGCCTTTATTTTTCTTGTTTGCCTTCGTATTCCCCATCTCCTCTGTACTATATTTTCTCACTTTTCTTCTGCTCTTTGTTTTCTTCTTGTTCCTTGCTTGTTCTTTTCCTTCTCACCTTTCATGCCTTTGATCTCTCTCTCTCTCTCTCTCTCTCTCTCTCTCTCTCTCTCTCTCTCTCTCTCTCTCTCTTTTGTTGTGTTAAAGTTATATACCCTCTTAAAGTTTAATTGGTAATAATAACCCTTTCAATATAAGGATATGCAGGTAAATCTCTGGGTGGATTATTATGGACACTTTAATCACCCTTTTCATACCATAATTTATATATTGTACAATGCAAAAAGTACATATTTATTTTACGGTCACAGGACAGGTTGTAATATTGACAACATAATAGAAGTCATAACTGTACATAATCGTCAAGATTACTAATTTTACTGTGTTATTGCCCTAAGTTAGAGGAATAATACAGTTAGAAACCGTAATATTCAATAAGGCTTTAGAACTACATAATTTATACTATCTTTTACTTTTTTTTTTTTTTTTTAGTGGCAGGAACATTATACTGTAGATAACGAAACTACTCGTATTGAATAAGAATTTCCACCTAAGGAATATATTGTAAATCACAGACAGACAAACACATACTATGCAACTATATATATATATATATATATACAGTATATTATGAGTGTAAGTATGAGTGTAGATGTGAGTGTGTTTGAGAATCTATATGCGAGTGAGTGTATTTGTGAGTGTGTGGGTAGGTCGCTTAAATATTAATACAGAAAGAGCTAGGAAGGAAAGGAGTAGAACGATCTGAGGAAGGGAGAAGGAATTAACCAAGACTAGAAGATTAGCAATGAGTAATTACTGACCCAGGGGAAGACCTAAGCTATGGATAAGAGAGAGAGAGAGAGAGAGAGAGAGAGAGAGAGAGAGAGAGCTGGCTAGCTTTATTGACAGGTAAAGGGAATGTGTGGGAGAATAAGTTAGGACGTTAGATAAGATGAAGATTAAAGCGAGTGAATATATGAGAGAGAGATAGAAATAGAGAGACAAAAAGAGCGAGAGAGAGAGAGAGAGAGAGAGAGAGAGAGAGAGAGAGAGAGAGAGAGAGCGATTATGCACCATAATCCTTCATCGTGATTTTTTCGAAATTTTGTCGGGAATTGTGCGGGATTTGTTCCGGATTTGTTCGGGTAGTTCCAAATAACATCGGCAATGGAAAAAAGTACCGAACAAGTCCCGAATCAGAAGAACGAACAAAGAATTATTCCGAACAAATACCGAACGAGGTACGAATAAATCCCGACCAACATCCGACCATTTTGTAACGGTTTTTGGTGGTCCCGAATGTTCGTGAAAAGTTAAGGCCTGCCTTAACTTTTTGCTGAACCCCTCGAATGTCGGCTACACACCTGAACAACATCAGACCAACCTCAGACCAACCCAGGACTAGTCAGGAACTTATGCCGAATTGTTCGGAATATACCCGACCCGAATGAAATTTGAATTTTTTGTGCAAGTCATCCTATTCGGGAATTTGTCCTCCAACGTTCGGGCTCTGTATGACGCAGGCTTAAAGGAACCGTGTCTATGTATAAACAAAGTAGACACAGATTCAATGGATCTCTAAATTACCCATAAGTTTTTCACATGCTGCAAAACTACAATTGCCCGTGTAAATTGATGAAAAAATAGTTTGTGTGCCACTGTCTTATATACACGATATATATACGATTTAAACACAGGGAGTATCAGTCAAATTTGTCCGAAATATCTGTCAGGTGTTCATTACATACGGTACTTTACATGTATCCACTGTACATTTAAGAGGATTTTTTTTTCTGGACGCCTTTCTCCCTTATGCTTAGCTCCATTTGTTTTGAGATTTAAAGACGTTCGCCTCATTAGTTTGTCTATTTTAAGACCTTTCACCAATCTCTTTGTAAATGTTTAGATCTGTCGTGCCATTTACGTGTCAAGTTCTTCCTGAAACCTATCAATATGCAAGCTGCCCTTCCGAAAAGTGAGGAGAGCGACTTAGTCGAAGAAGAAGAAGAAGAAGAAGGCGAGCGCTAGTAAGCCTTCAATTTAGGAGGGGATATTATCTACCTGAAAATATACAAACCAATCTCGACGGGGAGTCTTGTGGGTATTATTTTAAGCTTGATGGATACCATTAATGGCCTTGTTTCCGTACTCTTTTTCATGCATAAACAAGAGCCAGAGCGTAATACAATTATGTATCCCTGAAAGGGCGTTAATTGGGCTTTCCAATGACACCTGAACCATCCTTCTACGATCACTGGTTGTCTTGCAACGATTGTGCAACCGAAGGGCAAAATCGATAAAATACGGTAATTTCGTTACATAATTACGTGTGTAGCGAGTGATGGAGGGTGGAGTAGGGTGGAGTACATCTCAGTAGCTCCACGGCCACCGTGACGAGCGGTCATGAGGCAACCTACGCTCCTCCCACCGCTCCGCTCTCTCTCAGAGCACATTACGTGCTCAAAATTGCATGCGACTATAGCCGGGCCCCGCCACATAGGCCAGATTTATTTCACTCGAATATAGCCGGGCGCCGCTAGTTAAGGGTTAAATTATGTGACCAATTAACAGTTTTTTTAATACATTATTTTTGTCAATCTAACATGCTAATTTTCCATCCATACATAAAATCCGGGAGTGGATGCAAATGTCTTTAGCCAGCTGTACGTCCCTGTATTTTCCTGCATGTGTTCATTAATAAGTCTATGTTTCTATTTAAGATTATATTTCTGGTTTTTAGATTTCGTTCTTACCTTCTTTTTATTTTTGTTCTTGTCTTCTTTGTTTCATTTGTTGTCTTTCTTGTTATCCTTTGGGTGTTTTTGTTGTTGGTTTTACCGTTGTTGTTCTTTTTCTTATTAATCTCTTAATTTGTATCACTACTAATTTCATTCTTCTTTTCTTCTTTTTCCAATTTCCGTTTTTTTGACTGAGGTTTTGGCTTTGTCGTCGTCGTTGTAGTAATATTAATATTTTGAATGATTGTTGTTGCATAACTTGATGTTTTTTTCGAATCTCTCTCTCTCTCAGCCCCCGAAGTACTTAATCCCGCTGTAGTATTTTTTCCAACCCTTTTCCTCCCTCATTTCCTGCCTATTTAATAATTACCGTCAGTGGGATGACGCTTTATTACTCTTAATGCGACCAAAAGGAGATTACTGTTCAAGCTTAAAACACACACACACACACACACACACACACGCACACATAACAACAAGAGGGGTCATTGAGTGTTTACCCCTTTGATTCCTAAAGATCCTTCCTAAACTGTATGAAATCGTCTAATGATGACCAGAATGGTGTGTGAAATACCGTTACGAGTCTTGACCAATTGAATATTATGACGCAATTTGATAGTTTATGCTGGTTATCATTAGACGATTGTATACGGTTTAGGGAGGATCTGAGGGAATTATAAGGATAAAGCCTATCACAATTATTAACCCTCTGACTTATATTTACCCTTTCTAATCTGAAAACAGTCTAATAATAGCCAGAACACAGAAGAGAAATGTGTAATCGGATCTTGAAAGGGTTATATGTCGCATACCAATTGCAGTACGGTGGCGCTAATTAGTCATGTCTCAGCTGTCATTACGTTTGGCTCGTTCTGTGCCGTATAAATGTCTGTCAGATGTTGAATAGGGTGGGTAAGTGAAGGAACATGTTTGAATATCTCTCTCAAAAAGAAGAGATCTTGTGTAAGTATAGCTGATACCAATTATTGATCAAAATATAATTGATGCCGAGACATCACTTAGGCCGACAGTACAGTATTTCTTGATATGCTTGATAATAACTCCTTGCATTTATATTTCCACATTTCTCCAAAACTCAACTCAGTTTGCTTATACTTTTTCTTCTTTCTTTGCAGGTGAGTTAAGGCGCAACTAGGCCTAGTCTAGGTTCCAAGCTCTGACGATTTTCAAGCTATGTAATTCTACGAAATAGTAAGTGATCAGCCTAAAGACATTATCACATGAGAGCTTTTATACTCCACATCAACATTTGTCTGACAATATATCTGGAATATTTTGCACTGGTATCAGAAACTAGACTGACGATATATTTCACATGTCGACCTCATTAGCTGCCAGACCTGTGTTGAGGATAAATGTTTAGGGAAAAGCGCTCGTGTGAAAACTGAAAACTGTTGGACGTTGAACGCTGCATAGTGGACAGTTATCAACCTAAGCTTGTAATTAACATTGGTTAATATATCCCAGTTTCTGAATGACATGTATGTATGTATGTACTGTACTGTCGCCCCGTGCACAACATAGTAGGATGTTGGGAGCTTGAAGATAAGATTAGATAGACATATGGACAAAATGGATTTGGTGTGAGAGGGATCTGCCTTGTATGGGCCGATCGGTTTTCTGCAGACTCCCATTTTCTAATGTTCTTATAGCTAAATTAGGCCTATATAATCTTATACCTTATTATATCTATCTAAACTCAACCAAGCTCCCCTCGCTACCCATAAGTTTGTAAACAGTGTAGCCAGAAAATAATGGGGTTATTTCTAACCGGGAGGACCAAGTTCGATTCTCGGCTGATGGAGATGTATGGGCAATCTCCTCACACCCCTTGCCTCTGTTTCGCCTGACAGTAGAATAGGTTAAGCGCCAGGGTGAAAAGGGGTCTTCGGATTCTCCAGCCCTTGAACCCATAAACAAATTAAAAAAAAGATACTTACTATCCTACTTAACTCCTTTATGACGCATTTTGGCAGTTTACTCTTGGTATTTATAAACGATTTTATATTGTTTGGGAAGTATGTTTGGCATCTAAAGGGTAAACACTATCTCAATTAACCCTCTGACATCTATATACCCTTGTTAATCTGAATAAAATAGTCTAATAATAGCCCGAATATACTGTAAAATTACGTCATAATCATCTAAGGGTTGAAGGTATAATAAGGGTTCATAAACCCTTACTGCCTCATTACAAACACTCCCTAGTCATTCCTTTGTTATCTTAATTAATTTTATTAGGTCGTTGAAAGGGTAGGGAGAGGGAGGATGGGAGGTTAGCAGGGGAAAAGGGTGTTCTTCATTATTATTATTATTATTATTATTATTAATAGGGGTTCGTCCCCTACGGGGAACCCCTATTGTAATCATTAAACTTGGGTTTTCATCCAAATTCTTCTTACACGCCAGTTTCGACGCAATAACTCCAGAACCGCTTTTTGGATCGGGATCAAACTTTCACAAGAGGTGGATTTTTGTATTGGGCAACTTTTGATATGCTATACATCCGGCATGGCGGCCAAACAGGTCCGTGGCAGCCGATTTCCCGAAAAACTTGACGCCTAAATACCGTCTCTCCCACTCACAGGAAACGACTGGGCTTTGGCATACGCACTCCCCTACTAATGCTCCGCAAATTTTATAGAGAAGGTTTTGCTTTTGCACGTGGTTTTTTTTCCAGCAATCTTGAAAAAACCTCGAATTCCACTTAAAATTCCACATCTTGAAAACTACGCCGATGATCAAAGCCATGCTTGCGTAGTTGGGTGAGGCTCGCGATTCCGAACGTTTTGACACCAAAAAAATATAAATGGGTGGAATAGTTTGGCCGCAGCATTGAAAACTGTCTATTCTTAAATTACTTTAAAGCCGCATTCGCTACCTACACAAAGTTTACCATCTACAGTCTATAGGCTTCCACGTATCCTCAGTTTTGCTTAATAACATAATCTCTTTATTATTCAGATCTATAATTTTTGTTTTATTTAACTCTCTCAAAACAGTTCGAGTCCCTACGAATTCCAGCAATTATTTAGCCAACCTACATATACATACCTACCCTACCAAATAATAATGATAAATACAAATTTATTTTTGGTGAATGACAGAGTATTGGCTAAGGTTTTTAACAATTTGTTCCTTTGCCAAATGCTTAGTTTAATAACAATGATATGGACCTTTAAAGATTTGGCAATTGCCCGTGTGACTCGTATTTTAACCCTCCTAAAGTGTTACCACAAAATACCGCTAGATTCTTTCTCAAAAGTCGCTAGCATGTTGCTACATAGCCAAACAATGTTAGGATAATGCTGCAATTTCTAAAGAGTTTTGGTTTGTTTGTTTTGCAAATTTTACAATGTAGTATGACTAGAATGTCTGAAATTTTCAAATTATCCCTAGTAAATGTCTCTAGATATAAAAGAAATGGCTGCTAGATTGAAGTAAATAGCTCTACATTTAGCGGTAATATGTAGCTTTACAACTGGCAACACTGCAACCACCACCTCCCTCCCACCCTCCCAGTATGTCTCCACAAAATACCGCTAGATCATTTCTCAAAAGTCGCTAGCATGTTGCTACATAGTCAAACAATGTTAGAATAATGCAGCAATTTCTAAAGAGTTTTGGTTTGTTTGTTTTGCAAATTTTACAATGTAATATGACTAGAATGTCTGAAATTTTTAAATTATCCCTAGTAAATCTCTCTAGATATGAAAAAATGGCTTCTAAATTGAAGTAAATTGCTCTACATCTAGCGGTAATATGTAGCGATACAACTGGCAACACTGCCTAGCCGTTCCTTCCTACCTCCCTCCTCCCTCATCTAGCAAATGTATTAACAACCACTCTAGTGAACTTTCGGTATTTAGTTTATTCAGCTTAATATTATTTATCCACATAAAATAGAAACCTATCACGATTGTTGTCTAATACAACCATAGACAATGCTATTACATATTATTTGAACATGATGTCGAATTTAGCAGTTGCTGTTTACCTTGAATAGTAATGACAGAACCGAAAGCTTCTCTTGCCGTGTAGTTACTCAAAGAAAGCAGGGGTACTTAAGCCGGCCCATACCGAACTGTTACCAAGTCAGAGATGCAGAGGTAACTTTCACAATGCATTATAACCCTAGACAGACACCAATATACCACTAAATCAGACAAATTAATATCACTACAAAATAGATAGGAAAATATTATATTAATGTCCTAGGTATTTGAAATTATGCAAATGAGTAAAATCCATTATGATATAATGATAATGGGATTGATTAGTATCAGGCAACAGTATTGCAATATAATTTTCTGAACATATGCGAACTTCGGAGTATTTATCCCATTAATATACACATCTATCACTATTTAAATTTAATACAACCATACACAGTGCTATTACATATTATTTGAACATAATATAGGATGCTCTTGCCTTTAAACCATTTTCTATATCTATTCACGAAAAATATAGGCCTAGCCTAGGCAGCGCTACCGTAGGTACGAATTTATCAGTTCGAATTTTGATTGAGAGTGGAATTAGGCCTAGGCCTAGCCTAGGGCTTAACATGGGATACTGTTTGGGGGTTGGGCATAGACTCAGGCTACTTTAGGCCTAATTAGGTAAAAATAGTCAAATCGAGACAATTGCACAGCCAACATAGCCTAGGCCTATCAAGCAAATATTGTACCAATCTACAATAGGCCTAGTCTATTCGCTGTAAGTAGGCAAGAAATCATGACCTAGGCTAAAACCTCTGTAACTAAAAAACAACTAGGCCTAGAGTGATCAAGCTAATATGTCTACCATTTGGGAAGAGTCAGTCAAGGAATAGCCTAGATGTGGAAATTTGCAGCCAATTTGCTCTAGCCCTATTTGAGATACAGAGGTTAGAGGTCATTGTTGAGGCCTCCCCCTCATGACATATTGTTATCATCTTATATATTGCTAGCAGTGGGCAAATAACCGAAAAATATCGCCGTCAAAATAGACGCGAACTTAACCACGGCGATCGACACATGTAAACATGGCGGTGGCGGGGCAGGTGTCGGACGTTTGCAATAAAGTTCCTGTCTATTTTGAATGCAATTGGATACAATAATGTGTTGAGGGGGCTTTGCCGCCCCCCCCCCCCCCATGACATATTTTCACCATCATATATATTGCCAGCAGGGGGCAAATAACCGAAAAAATTGCCGTCAAAATAGACATCTTTATGAATAGGTTAGCCTTTAGGCTAGGCCTATCGGCAAGAGTTGCGTTGTATAGGCTGTCCTAGTATTTACTAATTTATAGGCTACCCCTTTGAAAGGACATTAGCCCGGTAGGATGTAGTTACCGGGTGTATCGCCTGCCTTGTTTACACTACGCGTACGGGTAGTGGCGTCGGACGCTTGCCATCCTTTTCCTGTCTATTTAGACAATAATATGTTGAGGTTGGGCTTTGCCCCCCTTCACCCCCCTATAACATATTGTCATCATAATATATATTTCCGGCAGGGGGCAAATAACCAAAATAAATCTCTCTCAAATAGACGCGAACTTAACAACGCCGATCGACAAATGTAAACATGACGGAGGCGGCGGACATCTGCAATCATGTTCCCGTCTATTTTGAATGCCAATGGATACAATAATATGTTGAGGGGTGGCTTTGCCACCCCCCATGTCATGTCATCGTCATATTGCCAGCAGGGGGCAAAATAGACAAATACACCAAAAATTGGGTGTGGGGGCGGCAGCCCCCACCCATAATAGCCTACTATGATAGGTTAGGTAAGGTTGTTAGGTTAGGCTAGGCTAATGTCCTTTCAAAGGGGTATAGGCCTATTAAACACTAGGATAGCCTATAACCGGTCAAAGGTAAGTCCTACTGTAGTCTTCTTGAATGCTACCTTAAATTGTAATATTAGACTAGGCCTAGCCTAGAGATAAAATAGCTTAGCCTACTCATTTATTGTAGCCTATAATATAGGCCTAGCCGGGCAGAATGTAGAGTACGGGCGTACCGCCACCAATGTTTACACTACGCAGAGTGGCGGCGAAAGTTTGCCATCATGTTCCCGTCCATTTTGAATGCCGTTGGATACAATAATATGTTGAGGTGGGCAAACACCCCCATGACATATTATCATCATATAATTTGCCAGCAGGGGGCAAATAGGCCTAACCAAACTGCAGCGATTAACCATGTAAACATGACGGCGGCGGCGGCGTTGGACGCTTGCGATCATGTTCCGTCTATTTTGACCATTGGATACAATAATATGTTGAGGGAAGGGCTTTGCGGCAAATTTTTTGGTTGTTTGCCCTCTACTGGCAATATAATATATGATGATGATAACATGTCATGGGGGGGGGGGGGGGGTGAGGGGTGGCTTTCAACATATTATTGTATTGTATTATTCAAAATAGACGGGAACATTATCCCAAGCGTCCAACGCCGACACCGCCGCGGCTGCTGAAGAACAAGGAAGTTAGCAATAGGTTTCATTGTGAACTGGAGGAAATTAATAGAAATAAGGAAGCTAGGCCTAGCGATGTAAATAGTCAATGGAATGTCCTTAATAATGACAATTATATGTATAGGTATAAAGTAAAAACAATATATTTTACATAATTTATTGCATATCTTACATATTTAACTCCTCCAGACATATATAACGCGATCGCGTCATATGGCCCAGTGCGCCAAAAACTCATATGACGCGATCGCGTCATATGGACTTATCTCCATGGCTCTCTAATAAGTTATATATTTTTTTTTTTTTTTTTTTTTTTTTCTATATTCCAACTTACTTCCTCTCGGGCATAGGCTGAGAGCCTTAACATTCACCGCTTTACAATGAACAGTGAAGCCCGTGAGGTCTTGTTCCAGTCTAGGGAGTGAGACATGTGAAGCACGTAGAGTACAACGAGCACCTGCCATCTTGCCTTCACATGAGGCACGGTGCTCACTCATGGCCCGAAACGACCCCATCTCTGAAGCCATCTCGTTCCCGTGCTTCACTGTCTCACCCTCTACACTCGGACTCTCACACTTACACACACACAACGCCACCTGTTGAGCAGATAACTCACCAGGCATTGCACCCCTAGAGCATATTTTGAATATGGGAATATTCATACAGTGCTATTTAATCAGGGAACAATGAGGGTATTTTATTGACGTTTCGGTGGGCTTTGTGGTAATGCACTGATACTAGGTACAGCACAAATTCCATCCCAATAATATCTTCCCATTGATACATCGGGATTTGAACCCGGGACCTTTGGATTACCAGGCCAGTGGCAAGACCACTCCACCACACCTCCCCTATATGACGCACTAGCGTCAGATGGAGCTCAGTAAGTCCGATAAGTTAGCTTACGATAAAACCGTTGGTGGCAACCTCAGCCACCTCCGATAATTCTAATGGCCGCAGCGTTGTTGTGAGTGTAGTGTGAGGCAGTGGCAATGATACCGGGGTTCCAGCCTCCTCGGACTTACTGGAACATAATATGTCTGAAGGAGTTAAACAAATATATATTAAAAATAGTTTAACCACACCACTGAGTTCCCCCAAAATACTCTAATAAGGCTGGCCTGAAGAATTAGATGAAGATGGACAACCAATCAAGACATGATAAGTAGGGAAGGGCAGGTGAACAAATCTAGGACGGTGAAGATACGCAGACATTTCTCGTCATTTCACCAATTCAGCCACACCACATGAGTTCCACAGCAGAACTCTTATAGGGTAGAGCGGAAAGATGAGGCAAGAACTGCTACACTTCAGCACAGCACCAATTAAGAAGTGATCAAAAGCGAAGAATGAGAGATCAGGTCTATGGAAAAAATATGTCGCACCGAAATGCACAAAAAATACACACACCGAGGGAAATCGAGTCAGCTCGACCGCATCAGCGACCGACACAAATCAGGTCAGGAGCTAATAACCTAGCCAGGCCAGGGTGGCATATGATATAGGCCGTCCGGAGGACAACCGAATGAGACAGAATAAGAACAGAAGGGGAAAAACATAGAAAGAGGAATGAAAAACTTGTCATGTCATCGTCATATTGCCAGCAGGGGGCAAAATAGACAAATACACCAAAAATCGGGGTGTGGGGGGCCCCACCCATAGTAGCCTACTATGATAGGTTAGGTAAGGTTGTTAGGTTAGGCTAGGCTAATGTCCTTTCAAAGGGGTATAGGCCTAGTAAACACTAGGATAGCCTATACCCGGTCAAAGGTAAGTCCTGCTGTAGTCTCCTTGAATGCTACCTTAAATTGTAATAATAGACTAGGCCTAGCCTATAGATAAAATAGCTTAGCCTACTCATTTATTGTAGCCTATAATATAGGCCTAGCCGGGCAGAATGTAGAGTTCGGGCGTACCGCCACCAATGTTTACACTACGCAGAGCGGCGACGAAATCTTGCCATCATGTTCACGTTCATTTTGAATGCCGTTGGATACAATAATATGTTGAGGGGGGCAAACACCACCATGACATATTGTCATCATCATATAATTTGCCAGCAGGGGTCAAATAGGCCTAACTAAAAACAATCGTCGTCAAAAACTCAAAATAAACGCGAACTTACAGTAACTGCGGCGATCGACCATGTAAACATGACGGCGGCGGTGGACGCTTGTGATCATGTTCCCGTCTATTTTGACTGCCATTGGATACAATAATATGTTGAGGGGAGGGCTTTGCGGCAATTGTTTTGGTTGTTTGCCCCCTACTGGCAATATATATGATGATGACAACACGTCATGGGGGCAAAGCCCCCCCTCAACATATTATTGTATCCAATGGCATTCAAAATAGACGGGAACATTATCGCAAGTGTCCGACGCCGCCGACGCCGCCGTCATGTTTACATATGTCGATCATCGTGGTTAAAGGCTGGTTCACACATAGCCGAGTCGGTGCGCGAGTCCAACACGAGTCACACTCGTCGATTATCGCCGTCGCTGGAGGCTGAGTCGGCTGCGTGTAGCAATTGCTCCCGAGTCAAGGAGAGTGTAACACGAGTTAACTCGAGTCAATACTATTCAACACGTGTTCATGCAAGAGTCTGTACGAGTAACTGAGAGTCAAAATGAGTGTTACACGAACCCAACACGAGTGTCAAAAATTTGAAAAATAATGGCCACGTTCCAGGGCGCGTAAACAAAGAGTATGGACGAGTCTAACACGAGTCAACGCGATTGTTACACGGATCAACACTATTGTTATACGGATCAACACGAAAGACAACGCGTTGACTCTCGTTGGATCTCTGTTGCACATGTGTTGACTCGTGTTACATCCGTGTAAACTCGTGTAAACTCGTTGATTCGTCCTACATTTTTGAAATAACGGTATTTCAAATGACACTTGCTTTTTCGTGTTACACTTATGTTTTTTTCTCAGTGGATCGTGTTTACTCTTGTTTACTCGTGTTTTCACATGTGTTTGAATCGTGTAAACTCTGGCATCATGGGGGCACCAAATTTTGGCACTCACATTCGTGCTTTCTACTCTTGTTGATAGGTGTTGCATGTGTGTTACATACGTGTTGTTGCGTGTAGACACGTGTTGCTTCGTCAACGTCGAAATGATGACGAAAAGCGACGAATCACCAAAGAGTGTTACACGGGTTTACACGAGTCAACACGAGTTAACACGAGTAACGAAGAGTTATTCAGAGTCAAACACGAGTTAACACATATGTACACGAGTCTACACGTATTTAGGCCACACTCGTGGGTACTCGCCACGGGACCCAAAAATTTCATGCATGCATGACATTTTTGGACCCCGTGGCGACTATCCACGAGTGTGTCGAGTAAACAAAGAGTATACACGAGCGTAGCACGAGTCTATACGAGTGTTGAGGAGTATCGACGAGTCATTGCTGAATAGCAAAATTTCATCACTCGTGTTGGACTCGCGCACCGACTCGGCTATGTGTGAACCAGCCTTTAGTTTGTGTCTATTTTGAAGGCGTTTTTTTCAGTTATTTGCCTCCTGCTGGCAATATATATGATGATGACAATATGTCATGGGGGGATGACCCCCCTCAACCTATTATTGTATCCAAAAGCAGTCAAATAGACGGGAACATGATGGCCAGCGTCTGCCGCTGCTCCGCGTAGTGTAAACAAGGCTGGCGGTACACCCATACTCTACATTCTACCCCACTAATTTTCCAACTAGCATAACCGATGATTTATCAATGATCAATCCCAGTCAGAAACGTCCATGCTTCCCTTCCATAAGTCAATGTCGGGATTACCACACTGTCATGCAAGGACTTCTTTACTTCCATGCTGACCACCCTATTTCTTTTTACTGCTTTCAGAGTTCAACGCTCTTCCCCTGTTACACTTTCTCCCACACTTCTTCATCCATAGGCCTACTCACATCTTTACTCAACACACTGCCCAAATACTTAAATGAGCTGACATTCTTCATAGCCGTTCAACCTCACTTCACACTCTATGGTTGCACCTATTTCAATGACCATAATATTGCTCTTCCTAGCATTTACCTCCAGATTCGGTTTTTCACACACTGTTCCAAACATATTTACCTGACCCTGCAACTCCCATTCACTATTGCTCATCAGAACTGTGTTGTCAGCAACAGTAGTACCGGTACTGTACTGTTGAGGCAACTTCCACTCGTTTCCTTCCCTTATCAGCAGTACACCAACATCCGCTGCTCTTCCTTGTATATCTTTCATGACTCCATCCATATACTGTACCGGTATATATTGAACAACCATGGGGACATCACACACACCCTTGCTTTAACCCAACATTCAGATTAAAGAACTCGCTCTGTTAATTATCCACACATACTGACACCTATGCACCCTCATACATGCTCTTCATTGCTTTCAACAACTTGCTATCTACTCCGTATATTCTCAGTACCGGTACTTTCCACATACCTTCTCTATCAATTCTGTCATAGGCCTTCTCCAACTCCATAAATGCAGCATACAACTTTTGTCGCTTCTCCAGATATTTCTCCACAACACATTTCCGGGCAAAAATCTGAGCTACACATCCTCTTCCCTTCCTAAGATGACTACAGTATGCTAACCGTTTCCCCAGTAATACTGACTGAAAATGCCCAAATATATTGCATGTCCTCTTCAGATTTATCTAAAATATGTAAAATTACACCAAATACCACTACAGTAGCACTGAAATCAATAAAACTCACTAACAGGATAAATAAATGGAAGAAATACTCCAAAAGATGAATATGTTAACCCTTTACCCAGCAATACTGACTGAAAATGCCTAAATAGATTGCATGTGCTCTTCAGATTTATACATACATACGTACATAACATTTTAAGACTGAGTGCTCCACACAGATGTGCAGTTTCAGTCTCTTTTCCTAATGCCGGCGTTCCAGGCAATCCTGTTAAGGGATGCTTTACTTGTCAAGTTTTTGGATTTGAGATCGGCACGTATAGTCCGATCCCAGGTCTTACTCGGTCCACCCCTTGGTGCAGCTCCCTCCACAATCGCAGACCTGCATCTTTTCACCCAATTTTGTTCATCCATTCTCTCCACATGTCCATACCATCCCAGTTTACTTGTACGCATCTCCTCGCTAATACTCTTTATACCTAAACGTCTCTTCAGCTCATCATTTGTTATTCTGTTGACATCCTTTATCTGAAATATGTAAAATTACACCAATTACCAACTACATTACCCAAAATTTTAATAAAGTACACTAACAGGATAAAGAAAATGTAAGAAATAGCCCTAAAGATGAATTTATCTATCTATCTATTGACGGACGCCTTGATCCCCGAAGGATTGGCCACGAACGAAACACCCCTATGCACCTCTGTCCCCAGTCAGTCGACGCCCCTCCTCCCATCCAGCACCGCTTTCATGCATATACTTCTTAACTCCATCCTTCCACCTCTCTCGGTTTATTTCTCCTTCTGTTCTTCCACCTCACTCGTACACGCTCTTAGTCATTCTTTCGCTTCCCATACGTTCTACATGGCCGAACCATCTCAAGGTGTTCTTTTTCGCACTTTCCAGTACATTCACACCACACCTCTCTCGTACTTCCTCATTCGTATGTCTATCCCTCCATGTAACTCTGCACACACTTCTCAAGTAACTCATTTCCATCCTTTTCACTCTTGGTTTGAATCTCTCCAACAACGTCCATGCTTCGCTTCCGTAAGTCAGTGTCGGGATTACCACACTGTCATGCAATGACTTCTTCAGTTCCATGCTGACCACCCTATTTCATGTTACTGCTTTCAGCATTCCTACAACCCTCTTCCCCTGTTGCACCCTCTCCCACACTTCTTCATCCATACTCCCATCTTTACTCTGTACACTGCCAAGATACTTAAATGAGCTGATAATCTCCATAGCCTGACCGTTCAACTTCACCTCACACTCTGTGGCTTCACCCCTTTCGAAGACCATAACCTTGCTCTTCCCCGCATTTACCTTCAGATTCCATTTTTCGCACACTGTTCCAAACATATTTACCAGACCCTGCAACTCCCATTCATATCGTCAGCAAACAGCAGTACACAAACATCCACTGCTCTTCCTTGTATTTCTTTTATGACTCCATCCATATACTGTATATATAGAACAACCATCGGGACATCACACACCCTTGCTTTACCAAACATTTAGATCAAAGAACTCCCTCTGTTCATTCTTCACACGTACTGATACCTTTGCACTCTCATACATACTCTTCACTGCTTTCAGCAACTTGCCATCTACTCCATATATTCTCAGTACTTTCCACATACCTTCTCTATCAACTCTGTCATTCCACTCATTGCCTTCCCTTATTAGTGGTACACCAATATCCACTACTCATCCTTGCATTTCTTTTATGACTCCATCCATATACAGTTCAGTATATATTGAACAACCACGGGGACATCACACACCCTTTCTTTAACCCAAAATTCAGATCAAAGAACTTGCTCTGTTCATTCTCAACACATACTGACACCTTTGCACCCTCATACATGCTTTTCACTGCTTTCAGCAACCTGCTATCTGGTCCGTATATTCCAAGTACTTTCTACATACCAGTACCTTCTCTATCAACTCTGTTATAGGCCTTCTCCAAGTCCATGAAGGCAGCATACAACTTTTGTCCCTTCTCAAGATATTTCTCCACAACATATTTCAGGGCAAAGATCTGAGCTACACATCCTCTTCCCTTCCTATGATGAATACTGTATATTAACCGTTTCCCCAGCAATACTGACTGAAAATGCCCAAATATATTGCATGTGCACTTCTGATTTATCTAAAATATGTAAAATTATACCAAATACCAACTACATTAGCACAAAACTCAATCAATCCCAGAAACAGGATAAAAACATAGAATAAATACCCCAAAAGATGAATACGTTAACCCTTTCCCCAGCAATACTTACTGAACATGCACAAATTAATTGCATGTGCTCTTCAGATTTAGCTGAAATATGTAAAATTACACCAAATACTAACTACATTAGCACAAAAATCAATCAAGCACTTTAACAGGATAAATAAAATGGAAGAACTAGCCCAAAAATGAATTTATCTATAGCCTACCGGTATATATTGCCGGACACCTTGATCCCCGAAGAGGTGACCATGAACAAAATGCCTGCGTATTTCAAGCTCGCTTGAGTTATCACTTACAGTTTCTTACAGTTTCTTACAGTAGATCCTCTGGAAAAAGGCAAACTAGGCCTGTGTATCCAGCTCAGTACCAGTACATGCACTGCTGCGGTCGTTCACGGTGTTGGCGGCGGCGGTAGCAGACGCAACATTTTTACTATTCTGTATTTTTGTTTTATAATCAAACTTTCAAATCTTGTCTTCCCCATGCTTTATCAAGATTACTCTCAAACTCCCTTATTGATTCGGAATCGACTACATACTGGGGCAGTGCGTTCCACTCATTTACCACTCTATCACAAAATGAGTTCTTTGCCTTCTCAAGCCTATTTCTTTCTTTGTATATTTTCTTAGAGTGTCCTCTCGTTCTTGTTCCCTCCCGCATCAAGAAGATACCCTCACACACATCCTCATCGTACTTTCCTGACATTATCTTAAAAGTCTCTATCATATCCCCTCTCTTTCTCCGATATGCCAGAGTCGGAAGCCCCAGTGTCCTCAACCTCAGCTCATAGCCCGCGTTCTTCAACGTTGGTACCAGCTTGCTAGCTCTCCTCTGCACTTTCTCCACTGCTTCTATATCCTTTTCCATATATGGAGCCCACACCTGGTTCGCATATTCCAGGTGCGGCCTAACCAGCGCTGTATAGAGATTCCTGAAGATTTCTTCATCAAGTGACACAAATGTCCTCCTTATCAGCCCTACAATTCTATTGGCTTTGTTTATCTTTTCCGCTAAATGTTCTTAAAAATGTAACTTATTGTCTATCACTACTCCTATATCCTTTTCTGCATTCACTTCCTCCATCGCTTCATACATACTGTATCCTACCTTGTCTATCTTGCTTGTCCCAATCCGCATGTACTTGCATTTTTTTGGATGAAAAGGCATTAACCAATGCTCAGACCATCCCTTCATGCCCTCCACATCTCCTTGTAGCAAACCCACATCTTCCTTACTCCTCACTCTTCTATACAGCTTAGTGTCATCTGCATACAGGTATACCTCACTTCCATTAGTTATAACTTCAGGTAAGTCGTTGATAAATATAACGAACAGCAGTGGTCCCAACACAGATCCCTGAGGTACCCAACTTGTAATTTCCCTCCACTCCGAGCCTATTCCATTCACCAGTACCCTCTGTCTTCGATCTTTCAGGAAGGCTTCTATCCATTTCACACATTTCTCCCCTATATTATAGCTTCTAACTTTCTCTATTAACCTTTTATGTGGGACCTTATCGAAGGCCTTCATAAAATCGCAATATACTACGTCTATTACATCACCATCTTCTAGAATTTGCATCCAATCATCTACCACCTTAATTAGCTGTAGTACCGTCGACCTCCCCGGCAAGAATCCGAACTGTCTCCCACTGAAAAGTTGGTTTGACTTCATATGATCCATTATTCCTTCTCTAATTACCGTTTCCATTAGTTTACACACAACACTTGTCAAACTGACTGGTCTATAATTCCCTGGGTCATTTCTCTTTCCCTTCTTAAATATAGCTGTTAAATGTTCGCCTCTCTCCAGTTCATCGGGATTTGTCCTGTATTAAACGATACCTCAAATAACATTTTCAATGGCTCTACTAACATCTCACCTCCTTCCTTTATGATTCTTGGGTGTATCCCATCCGGTCCCGGTGACTTACTTCTGTTAATTTATTCTATAGCCCTTCTTATTCTAGCATGGGAAAACTCTATTATTTCTAGTGCCGGTGCCTGTTTGATGGAAATAGTAGGCACTGCATCATCCGACTCCACTGTTAGTACCCCCCCAAAGTATTTCCCCAGCACCTCTGCTTTCTCATTATCAGTCTCCTCTCTACTCCCATCATTCAACCCCCCTACCAGCTCTGGGATCCCTATTCTTCTTGTTAACTTTTCCTGAATGTACTTCCAGAATATTTTTGGATTATCCTTCACATTTCTAGCAATCTCTCTCTCCCTCTCCTTCACCCCCCTCCTTGTTTCCCACCTTATTTTATTGTTTATTTGTCTGCATTCCAGATCCACTTCTTTAGCTTCTATACTAGACCCCCTGTTCTTTTTTAACAATTTTAATCTTTCCCACAATCGTTTCTTTCTTCTAATCAATGTCCAAAGTTTTCTTTTCATTGGCAATTCTGGGTTCGTTCTTTTCCTCAATTTTGTTTTATCCTTATATTCCCTTACTGGTACACTTCTGGATACAGCATTCTCCAGGTTGACTCTAATTTTCCTCCACATTCCTTCAGCGTCTTCACCGTTCAAGTATTTCCCCCAGTCAATGTCCAAACACCGTCTCAGCAGCTCATAATCTGCTCTATCATACATGTATATTTGTTCTATTGCTTATATTATCCCTCTCTGATTTAATGTTACAACTAAAGCTTATACAGGCATGGTCACTACAACCTATAGGGCTATCCACATTAACATATTCCACTATATCCTCTTCATTGCTAAAAATCAAATCAAGTACACTCCTCTACGTCCCATCTCTATATCTTGTCATCTCTACAATATGTTGCGTTAAAAAACAGTCTCTCACTTTCTCTATAAACTTATTTTCCAGGCTACCCTGTCCCACTGGAGTAGTACAATTTGCCCAGTTAATCCTTGGCAAATTGAAATCTCCAATCAAAATCTTATATTTGTTCTCTCTATTATCTATTTCCTCCATAGCTTTCAGTAGGTTATCATCCTCTCCCCTGCTATTATTTGGGCTTCTGTATATAGAGGCAAATAGAATTGATCCTCTTGCACATTTTACTTCAATACACAAATACTCACAATACTGCTGTCTCATATCCACCTCATTAACCTTGAGCTCTTTTCTTACATAAATAAACAGTCCTCTTCCGACCTCTGCTCTAATAGCATTTCTCTCATATAACTCAAAACCCTCCAAACTATATTCCACCAGTTCCCTTTCAATTCTAGCATTATTTGGTCTTACTTCCTGTAGGGCTATGACATCAGGTTTTTCCTCTTCATCCTGCAACCTACATATCAGTTCTCTTTTCTTGTCCTGGGTAAACACATCCACATTACTAAACATAATCCATATTCCATCTACCATTCCTTCAGCAATTACACCATCCCGCTCCTCCAGTCCGTACCCTACTCCCCCGTTAGCACTACTGGGTCTGTCACTTTGTCTCCTGTCTCTCCCTGTGATCACTCGATCGTCTTTTAGAGCTTTTTGGCCCGGGGTAATTACCACACCATCGCGTCATAAGGAGTTTGAGGGGGTTAAATTGCTAGATACATAGAGGAAGAGGAATGCCAAGTAAAGCTAAACAAAAATATATAAGATATTTTTAACATGAGGTTGCTTATAATAATTTGTACCTCTGCAGTTTCTCCATGGCTAACGAAAAAGGTCACATTCCTAAGAAGCCCCAACCAAAAAGGCCAAGCTTCTGTACAGAAAAAATGCCACACCATTACGCTTATGGTGACCCTATCAAATAATCAAAACAACCACACTTCTTAACCCAATTCCCGCGGGGCCCCTCATATGACGGAGACGATTTTCCGGCTATTTTGTAGCCTGTGAGCCAGGCCAGCTTTTGCAAGCAGCACGGATGGACGTCAGCCGGAGCCTACAGGCCCCGCCACGACACTTAGGTTTGTGTGAGAGAGAGCTCACTTATGTGCAGCGTCACACATAGCGAAAACAGAAAATAATTGGTAATTTTTAGCGATTTCGCTTATCGGATTTGGTAATTTTTAGCAATTTTGCCCTTCGTTTGCAAGATCCTTACAAGAAAACCAGACGTCGTACAGGGATGATTCAGGAGTAATTTGAAAGCTATTACCGTACTTTCACGAATACATAATTGTATTACGCTCTGGCTTTTGCTTATGCATGAAAATGAGCAGGGAATGAAGGCAATTTCGGGCAATTATGCCTACTCGTACAGGAGTCCTTGGAGCGGCTTCGGTCGCGCCGAGAATTTCCACACCTCTCACACCACACACACACATCACACAGTTTTTCCTACACCGAGAAATGACTCTCCGGCTGTCATTTCTCGAAGACTTCTTCTAGCCGGAGACATTGAGAGCAACCCAGGACCCACCTACACATACATATGTCCAACTTGCTCAAAACCCATCACTTCGAGTCGCCACACTAAGGGTTCAGTTCTCTGCAATTCATGCAGGAACTGGACCCACTTCACCTGCACAACACTTGCCTCCAAGAAACACTACACAAACACCTGGACCTGTTCCTCATGCCCATCCCTCTCCCAGTCAAATCCCTCGCCTAAAACCCGTCCACCTCTCCTCCCCAACCCACCTAACCTTCCCATATCATCCACTCCCCCCCCTAAAACCCGTCCACCTCTCCTCCCTAACCTCCCCATACCATCCACATCCTCAACTCAACACACCACACCCCATCCTAATGCATTCCAACCCCCATCTCCTGCTCCCCAATCCACACCCCCACCTCACCCATCCCAACCCCCAGCCCCTCCCTCACACCCACCCCCACCCCATCCTCGTGCAGCAGCACCCAACATACATCATGCACATAACATTAACATTCTCCAATTGAACATAGATGGCATCAACACAAAGAAACACAAACTCTTACACTTCATCAAACAACACAACATACACATTGCCATCTTACAAGAAACAAAACTCCGCACAACACAAAAAACACCCACATTTCATGATTTCACCACCATCAGACAAGACCGGGCTGTCGGCGGAGGCGGTGGACTCGTCACCCTGGTACACAAAGAAATATCATACGTAGTTACCAGTGTACAAACCAAATCCTTCCTCCCCCCAAATGATAACACAACAGAAATACAATCAATTAAAATACGCACTGGCAACAACTCCAACATAACCATCATAAACACATACATCCCCTACAGTACCAAATGAATACAGACCACACTTACACACATTAAAATGTAAAACTTGCAAACTAAACAAACCAAAATTGGGACAAGGACAATATAAAGTCAAATTAAATTATCAAAATCGCTATGTGGAAACAACGCTTACTAAAATGAAAATTATTAAATAAAAGAACACAATCCACCACATAGGGTGTACATTACTACATGAGCAAGTTAATCTGTTTCCCAAGCAAACTAATCCCACATATAACAACGCACTATCGTCACGTTAAAGGAAGTAGTCAAGTTTGGGAAGTCAAACAAACACATCAAAGTCATCACAAAGTCAAAGTCATCACTAACACCCCACACATCATCCTGGGTGGTGACTTCAACGCCAAGACGTCGGCCTGGTTTGTCGACAACCCCGACACAGACAGAGGGCTGGTACTACAAAACCAAACTGATAACCTCATCATCCTTAACGACATCCATCAACATACCCATATTCCTCACCAATCCCTCTATAACCCATCATTTCCAGACATCACCTTTTGCTCCCAAGAACTCGCCCCCACAACATCCTGGAGGGTGGTCAGAACCTTAGGCTCTGACCACCTCCCGATCATTATCACCACCAAAACCAGACTCACCCCAGCTAGCCACAAACACACATACACCAATTATAAAAGAGCTAACTGGGAAGCATTCACATATGAGACAGAACAACAGTACACCCATCACTAACATCAACAATGTTGTACACATACTCAATAAAACTATCCAAAACGCTGACAAGAAACACATTCCAAGAGGTAACAGAAAAAGACACAACCCCAACTTCACACCAGAAATTCAAAACCTCATCAGACAATGCGACATACTGAAACACTCCCCAGCACCCCACACACAAGACATCACACACCAAATCCAAGCACTCAACACCCAAACTAACAACAAAATACAAGAACAACAAAAACTAAATTGGAATAACTTCCTACAAACACTTGATCACAAAACAAACCCCAAAAAACTCTCCAAACACTAAACAGCATCACACTTTCCAACAAAAACACAACACAATCACATGCTGCAATCACAACAACAGACTCTACTCCTTCATGTAAACAACAAGCAAACACTCTCATCAATCACTTCTCACATGTCAGCCACCTAAAACCTCACAAATACGACCGACGTGT
The DNA here is from genome assembly GCA_037953745.1 of Lithodes maja. Classification (NCBI taxonomy): domain Eukaryota; kingdom Metazoa; phylum Arthropoda; class Malacostraca; order Decapoda; family Lithodidae; genus Lithodes; species Lithodes maja. The sequence goes on from JBAKBP010008292.1 coordinate 50,826, forward strand.
CATCCGACGTAAGAGACAAATCCCCACAGACCCTGACTATACACCTTTCACCAATCACCAGACAAAGCATATCATCAACAATCTCAAGCACTCACCCGCTTGTGGCCTAGACAATATAAGCAACATACACCTCAGATACCTGGGACCACAAGGCATACAAGCACTCACTAACATATCAAACTACAGTTATTCACACAACACAATACCAGACATTTGGAAGCATGGTCTCATCACCACATTCCCCAAACCCAACAAAGACCCCACGCTACCCTCCTCGCACCACCCCATCACACTCCTTTGCTCCCCCTCCAAAGTCATGGAACGCTTAGTATTACAACTAATTACACCCGACCTACCCCTAGCTTCAACACAACATGGCTTTAGGCCACTGCACTCCACAAACACTCTTCTCACATACCTTACACAAAGAGCTTTTGACGGCATCAACTCAGCTAGACCACCACACAGATCACTATTAGCCACACTCGACATTAGTAAAGCCTTCAATGCCATCCCCCGCCACAACCTAACAAAACTTCCTAGCAGGCAGATGTGCACACGTATCTTTTGCCGGTCAGTCATCTAAAATCAGAAACTTTCCAAACCGAGTCCCACAAGGATCCGTCCTATCGCCCGCACTCTTCAATCTGTACATGCACGATATAACTACTCCCAATACGCCCCAAATAAACTTAGCCTCCTTTGCAGATGACATAACACTCACATGCACACACCATGACCCAAAAAGAGCAACAGATCTCCTTCAACCCTATCTCAACACACTACATGGCTGGTGCACTACAAACAGACTTAATCTAGCCCCAGCCAAATCCACCGCAACCCTGCTCACAAGCTGGACAGGAGAACACGAATACATCCCTCAACTCACCATAAACAACACACCCCTAACACATACACACACACCCAAAATCCTAGGAGTAACATATGATACTCATATGACATTCAAACAGCACACCACAAACATTAAAAAGAAACTGACACCCAGACTTAACGCCCTCAGGTCACTTGCTCACACAAAATTTGGACACAACAAAGAAACTACCACCACAGTATAATTATAAACAATACATAAGATCAGTGATGGAATACACAAACCCAGCCTGGGCCTCTAACCTAGCTGAAACACATCATAAGACCTTACAGACTATTCAAAACAAAGCCCTGAAGATCATTACAGGCTGCACAGCTACTGCACCCACAGATCACCTACATCAAGAAACCAAAATCCTCAAAGTCAAAGACCATCTGGACATGAGAGGCACTCAATTCCTGGCAGCAGCCTCCACGAACTAAGACCACCCACTAAACTACATGGCAACACACCCACAGACACCAAGAAATATCAAAACAACACCCAGCACACGGTATCATACACAATTACTGTCCTCTCTCCCTCCCTGCCCACCCCGAACCAACTTCCAGAAGCACATCCATACTCATATCTCTCGCCGATCCATCCACTCACGCACAGACAACACGCAGCTGCAAGCACGACCTCCCGAAATCCATCCTTCCGAATCCTCCCTTCCTCGCGAGGACAGAGTCCACCTGGCCAGGCTGAGATGCGGACACCATCCAGCTCTCCTGAGCTATCAGAAGAGACTGGATGACTCCGTTGTCGACGCCTGCCCGGGATGTAACACAGCACCCCATACCATTAAACACATCATAGAAGACTGCATTTCACACAACCACTTATGCCAACAACACAATCTACACTCAATGAGAGCTCTGTCGGAAAGCCTGATCGTGGCCATGGCCTTCCTCAGTGACTCGGGGCTGTTCGGCCAGGCAGCTTAGGGAACAACAACAACTCATACAGGATTAATAGCTTTAACCAAATTGGTCACACTCCTTAATGGTCTAAGTGGCCATAGCCAAAATGGCTACACTATATTCCTTCTGTACTTTCTCCATGCCCGATAAGATACATGATATTTTGATATATGTGGCACAGCCCTTGTATCCAACACAATACCCTGCGTGCAACCCCGCTCGAACCCCGCACAACGTTGCTTGCAACTTTAATTATTATTATTATTATTATTATTATTATTATTATACCCAGTCCACCCACTCACATTCTCTTTCCCCCACCCATATTCTCTCTCCCCCACCCAGTCTACCCACTCACACTCTCTCTGCCCCACCCAGTCCACCCACTCACACTCTCCCCCACCCAGGCCACCCAATCACACTCTCTCTCCCCCACCCAGTCCACCCACTCACACTCTCTCTCCCCCACCCAGTCCATCCATTCACACTCTCTCTCCCCCACCCAGTCCACCCACTCACACTCTCTCTCCCCCAGCCACTCACACTCTCTCTCCCGTACCCAGTCCACCCACTCACACTCTCTCTCCTCCACCCAGTATACCCACTCACACTCTATCTACCCCACCCAGTATACCCACTCACACTCTCTCTCCCCCACCCAGTATACCCACTCACTATCTCTCTCCCCCACCCAGTCTACCCACTCACACCCTCTCTCCCCCACCCAGTCCACCTCCTCACACTCTCTCTCCCCCAACAATTCTACCCACTCACATTCTCTCTCCCTCAACCAGTCACCTCCTCTCTCCCCCACCCAGTTCACCCACTCACACCCTCTCTCCCTCACCCAGTCTACCAACTCACCCCCTCTCTCCCTGCCCCACTCAAAACCTCTCTCCCCCACCCAGTCCATCCACTCACCCCCTCTTTCCTCCACCCAGTCCAGCCACTCAACTCCTCTCTTGCACACCCAGTTCACCCACTCACAACCTCTCTCCCCCACCCAGTCCACCCACTCACCCCCTCTCTCCCACATCCAGTCTACCAACTCACCCCCTCTCTCCCCCACTCATTCCACCCACTCACAACCTCTCTCCCCCACCCTGCAGTCCATCCACTCACACCCTCTCTCCCACACCCAGTCCACCCACTCACCCCCTCTTTCCCCCACCCAGTCCACCCACTCAACCCCTCTCTCCCACACCCAGTTCACCCACTCACACTCTCTCTCCCCCACCCAGTCAACCCACTCACACTCTCTCTCCTCACCCAGACCACCCACTCACACCCTCTCTCCCCCACCCAGTCTACCCTCTCACACTCTCTCTCCCTCACCCAGACCACCCACTCACACCCTCTCTCCCCCACCCAGTCTACCCACTCACACTCTCTCTCCATCACCCAGACCACCCACTCACACCCTCTCTCCCCCACCCAGTCAACACACTCACACTCTCCCTCCTCCACCCAGTCCACCCACTCACACTCTCTCTCCCTCACCCAGTCCACCCAATCACACTCTCTCTCCCTCACCCAGTCTACCCACCCACACTCTCTCTTCCCCACCCAGTTTACCCACCCACACTCTCTCTCCCCCACCCAGTCCACCCACTCACACTCTCTCTCCCCCACCCAGTCCACCCAAACACACTCTCTCTCCCCCACCCAGTCTACCCACCCACACTCTCTCTCCCCCACCCATTCTACCCTCCCACACTCTCTCTCCCCCACCCAGTCTGCCCACCCACACTCTCTCTCCCCGACCCAGTCCACCCACTCACACTTTCTCTCCCCCACCAAGTCTACCAACTCACACTCTCTCTCCCTCACCTAGTGTACCCACTCAAACCCTCTCTCCCCCACCCAGTCCACCCACTCACCCCCTCTCTCCCTCACCCAGTCCACCCACTCACACTCTCTCTCCCCCACCCAGTTCACCCACTGACCCCCTCTCTTCCCCACCCAGTCTGCCCACTCACACCCTCTCTATCCTACCCAGTTCACCCACTCCCCCACTCTCTCCCCCACCCAGTCCACCCACTAACCCCCTCTCTCCCCCACCCAGTCCACCCCCTCACACCCTCTCTCCCACACCCAGTCCACCCATTCACACCCTCTCTCCTCCACCCAGTCTACCCACTTACACTCTCTCTCCCCCACCCAGTCTACCCCCTCACACCCTCTCTCCCCCACCCAGTCCACCCACTCAAACCCTCTCTCCCCCACCCAGTCCACCCACTCACACTCTCTTCCACACCCAGTCCACCCATTCACACTCTCTCTACCCCACCCAGTCCACCCACTCACAATCTCTCTCCTCCACCCAGTCTACCCACTCACACTCTCTCTCCCCCACCCAGTCCACCCACTCACACTCTCTCTACCCCTCAGTCTACCCACTCACCCCCTCTCTCTCCCACCCAGTCTACCCATGCACACTCTCTGTCCCCCACCCATTCCACCCACTCACACTCTCTCTCCCCCACCAAGTCCACCCACTGACCCCCTCTCTCCGCCACACAATCCACCCACACACACTCTCTCTCCCTCACCCAGTCACCTCCTCTCTTCCTCACCCAGTCTACCCACTCACACCCTGTCTCCCCCACCCAGTCCACCCACTCACACTCTCTCTCCCCCACCCAGTCCACCCACTCACACTCTCTCTTCCCCACCCAGTCTACCCACTGACCCCCTCTCTTTCCCATTCAGTCCAGCCACTCACACCCTCTCTCCCCCACCCAGTCCACCCACTCACCCCCTCTCTACCCCACCCAGTCCATCCACTGACCGCCTCTCTCCCCCACCAAGCCCACCCACTCACCCCTTCTCTCCCCACAGAGTCCACCCACTCACACCCTCTCTCCCTCACCCAGTCCACCACTCTCTCCCCCACCCAGTCCACCCACTGATCGCCTCTCTCCCCCACCCAGTCCACCCACTGGCACCCTCTCTCCCACGCAGTGCTCCCACTCATCCCCTCTCCCCCACCCAGTCCACCCACTCACACTCTCTCTCCCCCACCCACTCACACTCTCTCTCCCCCACCCAGTCCACCCAATCACACTCTCTCTCCCCCACCCATTCTCCCCACTCACATGCTCTCTCCCCCACCCAGTCTACCCACTCAAACTCTCTCTCCCCCACCCAGTCCACTCACGCACACCCTCTCTCCCCCACCCAGTCCACCCACTCACATTCTCTCTCCCTCACCCAGTCCACCCACTCAAACCCTCTCTCCGCCACCCAGTCCACCCACTCACCCCCTCTCTCCCTCACCCAGTCCACCCACTCAAACCCTCTCTCCCTCACCCAGTCCACCCACTCACACCTCTGCTTGTCTCCTTTCATGTGTTAACCTCAGTTCACCTAGCTGTAAATAGGTACCTGGAATAAGTGGACGACATTGTGACGTCCCATCTGGGGTTGGCAAAAATGGTACAAGGCGAGATGGGTATCATATGGTTCACCTAAGCTGATGGCTACCTAAGCCTTCGGGCGAGACGGTACCGTCTATAGTGAGAATGGTACCATACAGATCCACCCTAAGCCTTTGTTTCCGATGTCGCCAATTGGCTAAATACAGACTACACACACATCCACAGCCATTCCAACAGTACATAAAACACTTAACATGCATTTCACGCAATACATTCCCAGTTAAGGAGGCGCGATAATAATGAGCTTAGCTCACATTGCGTGGATTCCCCTTGACGAACAAGTAACTGAGTAACTGAGTAACTGAGTAACACAGTCAACCAACTCACACCCTCTCTCCCCCACCCAGTTCACCCACTGACCCCCTCTCTTCCCCACCCAGTCCACCCACTCACACCCTCTCCACACTACACACGCAGGGTGGGTGGTGAGAGGACCTACTGTGTTGTTGTGCTGGCTACCCCTACTGTTTCCAGCCACTTTCCACCAGACACCACCACCGTCACTACACACGCAGGGTGGGTGGTGAGAGGCCCTACTGTGTTGTTGTGCTGGCTACCCCTACTGTTTCCCGCCACTTTCCACCAGACACCACCACCGTCACTACACACGCAGGGTGGGTGGTGAGAGGACCTACTGTGTTGTTGTGCTGGCTACCCCTACTGTTTCCCGCCACTTTCCACCAGACACCACCACCGTCACTACACACGCAGGGTGGGTGGTGAGAGGACCTACTGTGTTGTTGTGCTGGCTACCCCTACTGTTTCCCGCCACTTTCCACCAGACACCACCACCGTCACTACACACGCAGGGTGGGTGGTGAGAGGACCTACTGTGACCTTCCTGTGCTCGGTGCTGACTATCTGTTTATTTAAATGTGTGCACCGCCATCATGGCAGCCAATCAACCCCTAGAAACGCTTACTGCACCATTGCCCACTGATGTTGACAACGGTACGTGTAATGAAACTAATCAAAGTGAACCCAATTTAAATGAGATCCCGACGGCTACTCTTACCTGGAATGATCTTAATGATAACTACACCAAGACTGTACTCCAAAAAAAGTGTCGCGAGTTGGGAATATCACAAATTTGGGTTACTAAAGGACAACTAATAAATATGATATTAGAAAAGAATGAAGTGACCATTTCTACTTCAAATAAAGCTGGAAAAGACAAGACAATTATTGAAGAAAAGGACTTGGAAATAGAAAAGCTTCGAAGTGAAATAAAGAATATCAACTCTACATTACAAGTGTTGAATGAGCGAATTTTGGCCATTGAAGCAGGAAACGGCCGACAACAATTCGAACCAAATACGGAGGTTGTAGCAGTTATATCAACGCCAAGTGAGGAGTTACGACTCTCAGACCAAACCACCATTCAAGCCATGGAGAAGGAAATGGAAAAACGAATCACTGATCGAATCAATGCTGTAGAAGAACAGTTCCGGACCAGAGAGGAAGGAATGAGACAACTAGCAGGTCGAGTCTCTGCTATGGAACAACGGATCCTGACTGAAGAGCAACACCCACCAACAGAAAATTCATCAGGACAACAGGACCGTGGTAAAGAGGCAATGGAGCGACTACATCAACGAATCACCGAGTTGGAGGTTCACTACCAAGGGGACCGAGACGTCCCTGAAAACAGGAGCAACGTTGACAATGGAGGTTCGTCACAGCGCACAAATAGGACTCTACTCCTGGGAGACACCAACTTCAGCGAAATACTTACTTCAGATCTCAACAGTAAATGCTCAGTTAGAACAATACTAAATGCAAATGTTGATTTAATGAAATGCTGGGTAGCAGAGAAGCTAAACTGGATACCAGATACATGTATTATTTACTGTGGTTTGTATGACTTATTGGAAGACAAATCACCTGAAGTAGTACTAGACAATATTGGTTACCTAATAAGAGAACTGAAAGATAAGAATGAAGCAATGCAAATATTCATTTGTCAAATTGTACCTAGCCTGGAGCAAGATATTTTACACGCTAGAATAAACGATTTAAATGAGCATATCCTAAATTGGAGTAATGCAAATGATATAAGAATAATAAAACCAGAACTTGCTTTCAGACTCGGTACTGGAGATATCGATGAACTCTGCTTTTACTCGGAAGGGAATACCAAGGGTATGACACTAAACAGGCTTGGAGTTATAAGGTTATTAGAAGTTATGCAAAAACAATGTTCTAATTTTAGTCTCTGTTCTAACTGGAATGAAACCAAGCATGGTGTTACTCTCCCTTATAGTTATCATAACACTGACTCACAAATACAAGAGAGTAACCAGGTGCCTAGAAATAATAGATATGAAGTTAGTGCATGGCAGGATTATCCACATAGGCATAGGCATGAATATAACCATAGAGAAGGACCCACAAATCAAGGTCACTATACTGATAGGCACAATAGAAATGACTATCACTCATCAAATGGTACTAGAGAAAGACCACAAATACAGTATTCCACACAAAGAGGGTGCTACAATTGTGGCGAGTATAATCACAGACAAGCTAACTGTAGATACGACTATAAATTAAGATGCTCTTCATGTTTCTTTCTGTAAGATGCTTCTTCATGAAATGGGGCAACGGCAATGGCGGGAGGGATGAAGGGTGCGGGCGTAGCCCTCTCTCTATGTATCATCCTTCTCAACATCCAGAGGGGCTGTGCTGATATACAGGTGCAGAGGGGACCGGTAGTGTACCAGGTCAACACTAAACAAGTATTGAGGGACCTCGTCACACAGAAATCACACACGAGTGAAATTTCTGTCACCATTCCTGCCTGGTCTATTTCATATATCGGGAAGACGCCGCGACTGGGCAAATACTCTGGCACAACCTCGCTACAACACCTATTGTGCTACACTCTAATTAGCTGCGGAGATGTAGAGACCAACCCCGGCCCTAGTTCAACGTTGAAGAAACCTCACCACCAAACAAGTAAGGCAGACACCGACATTTCAACAGTCCCTAGCAGTAAAATTCGTTATAACAAACTGGGCCAGCAGGCACCCAAGTCTCCCGTCACGCTCCAACTCACAACCAAGACCGCAGGGCAACCGCCAGCACGGTGCCAACATTCTACCTACTCAACATTACCCTCAACTGTATCATCACTACCACAGATATCGGTGACCCAAGTAACACAACATGCAACCAGAACACCCAAACAAACAGGAAGCTCTAGCAAACACATCGACAATGAAGTAACAGCAACAACGGCCAAGAACAAGGACATAAAACAACAAATACAGGTAGGGGTGGGAGGGGGGCAAGGGGGAGCCACAACCTGTCCTCATCTCACGCGCTCACACACCATCAGCCGCTCACGGCGCACAGCTGATCACCACACCGCCAGACGTACGATGAACAGTAACAGGAAAATATGTATAGTGTGCGATATTGGATTCAACAAAAGGAGTACAACGTCACAATGTAGTAGTTGTAATGAAACAGTACACGATCGATGTACTTACATTACTAGCAGAAAAGAAGTGGAATGCGATAAATGTAGGGAAATAGCTATTAAGGGTCCTAAAATCATTTGTGAAATATGTGAATCACTCATAATAAGAAAACAAAGGATCATAAACTGTGTTAAGTGTAAAACTGTAGCTCACATGAAGTGCATCTCTAAGAAGACCAACAGTGAAGAACGGGAATTCCTATGCAACATATGTGCCTTGCATTCATTACCGAATATTAATGTAAATGAACCAATTAGTATTAACAACTCAGAATCCAGCCAAGACACATTCAAAATCAAAGATGAATACAGGATGTTCACCAACAAAGGGCTCCATCTTATCCACATTAACGCCAGATCAATGTACCATAAATTGTCAGAATTAAACTTGTTAGCTAATAAGGCCAAAGCTTCAATAATTGCAATCACAGAAACCTGGCTGGATTCAAGTATAAACGATGGTGAAATAAACATTCAAGGTTTCAATATGGTTAGGAATGATCGCAATAGGCATGGGGGAGGAGTATGTCTGTATGTAAAAAACAACCTCACACACACAACCAGGACCGACCTCCATGTAGAAAATCACGAAGCTCTGTGGATCGATCTATACCTGCCGAGGACAAGACCCATCACAATTGGGGTATGCTATAGGCCACCAGACGACACACAATTCTTGACCAAATTTGAACGAACGTTGTCATCGCTAGACCCTCGGAATGAATCCATCATACTAGGGGATTTTAACCTGTGTTACAAACAACGAAATGATAGGCTTGTACGAGAATATAGGCATATACTGACAATGCACAATCACAAACAACTCATCACAACCCCCACACGTATCTCTGAGAACACTGCCACAATAATAGACCACATAAACTGTAACAGAGAGGACAAAATATCCCAATCAGGGGTTATACAGACTGGGATAAGTGATCACTTCGTCACATATTGCACACGAAAAACCACAAAAATTACCCTAGAGAATCACAAGATTATCAAAACAAGGTCACTCAGAAACTACAATAAAGAAACATTTCTGGACATTTTATGGAATACAGACTGGTCTCCAGTGTTTGGAAGTACAAACGTTAATGACGCATGGGTTGGCTTCAGAACCATCATCACAAACATTCTAGACGAAATAGCTCCTCTGAAAGACATACGAATTAAAGCAAGGTCAGACCCATGGATCAACAATGACATACTACACCATCTGGAACTCAGAGACAATCTGTTAAAAAGGCTAGCGAAACATAGACAGGATCAAGGTCTGAAACATGAGTTCAACAGGGCCAGGAATAAACTAAGTAGGAAAATAAAATCAGCGAAAACTAATTATTTTCACAATAAGGCAGAGGAATATCAGAATAACCCAAAGAAACTATGGAGGCACCTAAAAACAACAGGCTACAGCAACAAGACAAGGGATTCGTCTAACACTAATATTGCTCTCACCATTAATGATCAGATTTGCCACGATAAACGACAAATTTCAACCTACTTCAACTCCTTCTTCACCTCCATAGCAAACACACTTGCACAGAACCTACCTCAACCTCTCAATAAATACACGACAACAACGGCCACCTTTCGAAATTTCTACAGAGATAAAGACATACACCCAAACACATTTGGATTGCAAAATGTTACACCAAAATACACTTTTGACGAGCTGTCTAACCTAAATGTACATAAAAGCACAGGACCAGACAAAATTCCTGCCAAATTTCTACGAGATGGAGCCATTGGTATAGCAGGCCCCCTAACTCACATCATCAACTTGTCAATTAACACCAACACTGTACCTTCTGAACTGAAGGAAGCTATTGTAACCCCTCTATTCAAGAAAGGAAATAAACTAGAAGTTGGTAACTACAGACCAGTTAGCATATTATGTATTGTATCTAAAATCCTTGAAAGAGCGGTATACACCCAAATTGAACACTACCTCAAACTAAATGATCTATTCTATAAGTTTCAATCAGGTTTCAGATGCATGTACTCGACAGACTCCTGTCTCATCCACTTAACGGATCACATTCGTAAAGAAATGTCTAAAGGTAACTACACCGGTATGGTTCTTCTTGATCTACAAAAAGCGTTTGACACAGTAGACCATGATATCCTATGTAATAAACTACAAGCAATGGGCATAGGATCTGTGAACTGGTTTAAATCTTATCTTAGTGGTAGAACCCAAAGAGTCAAAATTGATGATAATATATCTGATCCTATGCCAATTAACTGTGGGGTCCCGCAGGGAAGCATCCTTGGTCCCTTACTCTTTCTCTGTTATGTGAACGACATGGAACTGAGCGTCTCATGTAAATTATTACTGTATGCAGACGACAGCGTGCTCCTGGTTTCAGGAAAAGACCCAATAAGTATTGCCGCTTCACTTTCCAAAGAACTAGAATCATGTAGTGAATGGCTAGTGGACAATAGACTATCTCTTCACCTGGGCAAGACGGAAGCCATCTTATGTGGAACAAAACGCAAACTGAAAGACATTGTGGGCTTCTCGGTCAACTGTAATGATATTCCTATAACAACAGTGTCACAAGTTAAATATCTCGGACTAAAACTGGACGCGAGTTTGTCAGGTGAAACAATTTTGGAATCTATCCTGAGTAAGTGTAGAGCACGTATAAAATACCTGTATAGACAGGTGGGATGCTTGCCCGCGGCGACCAAAAAGACCCTCTGCCAAGCGCTTGTTCAATGTCATTTTGACTATTCTGTGTCATCCTGGTACTCTGCATCATCTAAATCAGCACAGCACAAACTTCAGGTCACTCAAATTAAAATGGTTAGGTTCATGCTGAACCTAGGACCCAGATCACATGTTGGCCAGGAACAACTTCAGTCACTAGGTATGCTCAATGTCGCTGACAGGGCCAAACAAATCAGGCTCACTAATGCCTTCAAAATTTTCTATGACAGAGCTCCAGAGTACCTAAAGAATGATTTTGTTAAAGCAAATGAGAGGAGTGGACATAATACAAGAAACAGGATGTTTAATTTTAAGGTCCCGAGAATCCAAGGACAGGGTAAGCAAACATTCTTCTTCACCGCCATCAAAGACTGGAACGACCTACCCCAGTCAGTCCGTGAAAAGAGAACACTGTATTCCTTCAGACGTAGCCTGAAGGAACACCTGAACCGGACAGCTGCGAGAAGGGAGCACCAAGCTTATGTCTACTACTAAATGCGACAAAAGAGATAGACAAACCAAACTGAAATGATTACTGATTACGGATTACTGATATTTACTATAGGATGTAAGGTATCTTAAAATAACCCCCTAGAAATACTTTTTCTAAAGTATCCATTTCTTTATCCTCCCCATTTTTCCCCAGCTAACCTAATCCCACAAGGACCCCAATGGAAATACGCCTAACGGCCTTATTGGGCTATCCTTAGTTGGAATTATGCAAGGCTGGTACATGTCATATTTGTAACAAACTATGTGGTACCAACTCTGTAAATTGCTAACTGAATAAATATTATTATTATTATTATTATTATAACAAACTAGGTCACAAAAGCCGATTATGTAATCATTATAGCAAATAGGAACTAGGCCATGAAGAAACTGCCGGAAGAACTTTACCAAAACACATGGATCACTTAACCATAGAACATTTGAATGCTCAGTCACTCTTAGCAAATTTTGATGAAATATTATTGATGATCAATGAACGAAACTTGGACATTCTCTGTGTTAGTGAAACATGGCTTTCTTCTAATATCCCAGACAGTTTTGTAAATATTAATGGCTATAGTATATACCGAAATGATAATGGTAGGGGAGGAGGTGTGTGTATATATGCAAGAGATAATTTACAAACTAGTAAAATAACTATGAATATAGATCAACAAAGTGGAGTAGAGGATATCTGGCTCAGTGTACAAATTCGAAAGTTACCTACAATTCTCATTGGTTGTATGTATCGTCACCCCAAAGCACCTGTGTCGTCATTTGATTATATCCAAGAAGTGTTAAAGTCTGTTTGTCTACGTAAAAAATCCTTTTTTCTTTTAGGAGACTTAAACGATGACCTGTTTTTTAGTACAAATAAGATTAGTACAATTATAACTACCAATCATCTCCATCAGCTTATTCAGAAACCACCAAGAATCACTTCTCACTCTAGCACCCTATTAGACGTCATAATTACTAATAACCTTAACACAGTGCACAATGCAGATGTTGTATCACACTCAATTGGAGATCACGAAAAAATTATGGTGGAAGTAAATGCTAGAAAACCCAAACGTCAACCCGACTTTTAGACAAATGAGTAATTATGATAAAGATAATTTTTGTGACTTGATTATGGGTGAAACTGATAGACTAAATAAGATAATGGATACTGATGATGTAGATAAACAGGTAGAAATATTTACAACTGTATTTATAGAATGTCTCGATAAATGTGCTCCAATAACGACAAAGGAGATAAAAAGGCCCTATGCCCCTTGGATAAACAACACCATTAAAACCGCAATAAGCGAAAGGAATAAGCTACAAGCTGCATTAAAACACGATAGACAAAACAGAGATCTAGAGTCAAAGTATAAAACTGAGAAAAAACGAGTCAAGTCTCTCATAGCAGGAACAAAAAGTAAATTTTACCATGACCAATTTAATAATTGTAAAGGTGATACAGCATCAACTTGGAAATTAATAAAACAAATAGTTCCCAGTAATAAGAAATCTTCAAGTATCCAATCCTTTGATAACACGATAGAAAAAGTAGACAAATTTAACGATTTCTTTGCAAATGTAGGCAAATCATCGTATGAGAAATCACAAAATAACATTACACTAGACACAGATGAGAATACCGACCAACGATATGAGACTTCTACAACTGCTAACAATCTTTTTAGACTAAAACCAATTGACACAAATACTATAATTCTAACATTTAAGCAGCTTAAAGACACGAAAGCTTGTGGTTCTGATGGGATTTCTCTTCAGATGTTAAAAGATGCATTGTATGTTACAATATCTTACTTAACCTGTATAATAAACACCTCGATAGTAACTGGTAAGTTCCCGAAAATGTGGAAGCATGCTATAATTAAACCAATATATAAAAATGGAGACAAAGATTGTGTTGGTAATTATCGACCCATTTCACTTCTCCCAATATTATCAAAAGTTTTAGAGAAAGTCGCCACAAATCAGTATATGTCGCACTTGGAAAACAACAATCTGCTTTCTATAAGTCAACATGGTTTTCGGCCAAATTTATCAACGGAAACAGCCCTCACTTTATTAACTAATAAAATATATACTAATATGGATAACAAAAAAGTGTCTTTACTAACACTGCTTGATTTGTCTAAAGCTTTCGACAGTGTCAGTCATCAAATATTGTTAGAAAAATGCAAAAAATTAAATATTGACTCATTCTGGCTTATGAATTACTTGACCGATAGGACACAGGCTGTGCAGTTGGGTGATACAGTCTCATCTACTTTACATGGAGTAGTAACATATGGAGTGCCTCAAGGCTCTATTCTAGGACCCATTCTATTTATTATATTTGTCAATGATTTACTAAACTATGTTAAAGATTGTTTGCTCATTCAGTATGCTGATGATACACAGATACTTCACTCAGGCACTCTGGATGAACTAACTAATGTAATTAGCAAAACAGAAAATACACTCAAAATAGTGAAACAATATTTCCAGAGAAATGGTCTTATGTTGAATGCAAATAAAACTCAATGCATTTTCCTTGGCACTAGACAGCTTTTATCTCAAATACCCTCAAATGTATGTATACAACTCGATGATCATAAAATTATACCTTGTACACATATAACAAATTTAGGTCTACATATAGATTGTAACATGCTTTTCAACAAACACACAAGTGAACTGAACAAGAAAGTCATGGGAACGTTGATGTATGTGAATCGTATAAAAGGTAATTTTGACAAAGCTACTAGGGTCATTGTGATTCAATCGCTAATTTTAAGTTTGATAAATTATTGCATAATGATATGGGGTTCAACTAATTGCACTATATTAAATACTGTACAAAAAATGCAGAATTTTGCTGCAAAGGTAGCAGTGGGTGGAGCAAAAAAATACGACCATGTAACTCCGATAATAAAGGAATTAGAGTGGCTAAAAATAAAGCAAAAATATATATATGATACAGCTATTGCGGTGTATAAAGAAAGGCATAAGCTAATTCCAAACTGGCTAATACACTTTCCTATTGTTAATGAAATCATAAATAGTAACACAAGACAGCAAAACCATCTATATGTACAGAGAACAAACACCTTTTATGGTGAACGATCGCTTTTGGTAGCAGGTCCTAAAATATGGAATAGGTTGCCGAGATCAGTAAAGGACACAAATAACCTAAACACGTTTAAGCATATATTAAAAGATTATATTCTGAAACATGAAATGGATCTATAAAAAAAAAATGTAATAATACTGTAACTGTAATTTTTTTGTTATAGATATTGAAGACTGTCCACAGTAACATACTAGAGATGTTTCTTATTGTAAATATGTATATATATAATGTATGTATTTTAATATTCTTTTAATGTTTTATGTGAAGAACCATTGTAAAATGGAAAAATAAATATTCTGATTCTGATTCTGATTCTCTCTCTCTCTCTCTCTCCCTCTCTCTCTCTCTCTCTCTCTCTCGGGAATATTTGATAGCCATATGAAGCTGATTCTATATCGCTTATAATTTGCAAATGTATATTTTCTAACTTCAAATTAAATATACGCCGAGTATAAAGTTTTCCGAAAGTACTGTGTGTGTGTGTTACTCAGTTACTCAGTTACTTGTTCGTCAAGGGGAATCCACGCAATGCGAGCTAAGCTCATTATTATCGCGCCTCCTTAACTGGGAATGTATTGCGTGAAATGCATGTTAAGTGTTTTATGTACTGCTGGAATGGCTGTGGATGTGTGTGTAGTTTGTATTTTAGCCAATTGGCGACATCGGAAACGAAGGCTTAGGGTGGATCTGTATGGTACCATTCTCACTATAGACGGTACCGTCTCGCCCGAAGGCTTAGGTAGCCATCAGCTTAGGTGAACCATATGATACCCATCTCGCCTTGTACCATTTTTGCCAACCCCAGATGGGACGTCACAACGTCGTCCACTTATTCCAGGCACCTATTTACAGCTAGGTGAACTGAGGCTAACACATGAAAGGAGACAAGCCCAATTTGTCTCCGCCCGGCCGCATATTTCCGAAGTCGAGACTAGTATATATCATAGGGGAAATTAGGACCAATCAGAGGCCGCAGTGGCAGTGACGTCACCCACAAGGGGAGGAGCCAGTCTGTCTGTCTCTCTCTCTCTCTCTCTGGGTGAGGAGCCTGCCTGCCTCTCTTTGGTTTCTCTCTCTCTCTCTCTCTGGTAAATAGAAGTAAGTCACCTAGTATAACAAGTTATTTCAAATATTAACTACATTAAGGATACATTATGATTGTGCTATGTTATGGTTATGAGTAAATAAGAGTAGCCTACCGTATTACGCGTATTGCACAGCCATGGACAGAAATTCCTTGACAATTTTAGAAGGCACAATATTATTTCACTGGCGAACTATATTGATTCCTGTGACACTTAAGCAGTTAACCTGTGCTGATAATTTCAAGAAGGAACTTAAGTCACTCATATATCCAAAGGGATATATATACAGTATATACATAGCCTATACATTACTTTATTTTAAATGTCATTAACACATTAACATTATCAGATAGTACAAAATATATTAAGCATCAAATGTTATGAAATAGTTAATGGTTTAAGTGCATAAGGTAGAGCCAAAGGCTAATTAGTAGGCTATATAATTATACGATACGTGTTAGTGAGTTGGGCCTAGGCCTATAGGCTACTTAGGCCTTATAATTAGGGTTGGGTGTGAAGGGGATCTGCCTGGTGTGAGCCAATCGACTTTCTGTAGACTCCCATTTTCTTTTATTCTTATGTATGACAGCTATTTCTATATTTTGCTAAATATTACTTTTATTGTAGTCGATATGTTATGATGTGACAATGTTAATGAATATTTATATAAGTACAGTAGTGGTTAGGGCTACTTGAACACCTCTTAACCCCATTATATCCAGGGCGGTACAATATTGTACCGCCCTCGGTACTTTAAGCCAATATAATAATTATGTCATTTTTAAATAAAGCACAATGTTACAAATAATCCTGATCAAGACACTGGGAACACAACAAATAATGATTTTAAGCAAAAAAACAATGAGTTCAATCAGCCTGTTCTCTAATATTAACGATTTTTATCGTGAAAGGCGCTGAACATAAAGAAACTATAGGATATGAAGTGAGACATTTGGCATAAAGGTTACACTCACCTGTAAGGTTGGAATGTGATTCCAGATGTACGATGAGGTATAATTGTGAATTTTGTTATTCCCTTCATATCAATCTATCACTTTCTCTCCTATCATTGATCTTTACTTATTCCCTTAGTCTATGTCTCGATTCAGCCACCCCCAGCTATGGGGTATGTGCCTGAGTGTATACATACATACATCCATCCATACATACATACAGACATACATCTGTAGGCCTACATACATAATATTATGGAATGAGATCATTACATATGCGGAGAGAGAGTGAAAAGTGACCATTTATAGTTTATTTACGTTGTGCATGAATGTAAATTTAAATGATAATGATAAATAAAACAGGAACTATTTGAAACAATTTAACTGTCTAAGGAGAACTGGTAACACCCTCCTCCTCAAATCTTGGGACGAAAGATGCCAGAATCGCAAAATTTTCATTGTTTACTCATTGCTTTTCAAGTAAAACCATAATTAATGGGAATAACATATTGTACTTTGGATGCTTATTTAATCTAGACAGAAACTATGCGAATAAATATTGATAACTTGTTATACTAGGTGACTTACTTCTTCTATTTACCAGAGAGAGAGATAAACAAACGAGAGGCAGGCAGGCTACTCACCCAGCGAGAGAGAGAGAGAGAGAGAGAGAGAGACAGACAGACTGGCTCCTCCCCTTGTGGGTGACGTCACTGTCACTGCGGCCTCTGATTGGTCCTAATTTCCCCTATGATATATACTAGTCTCGACTTCAGAAATATGCCGCCCGGCCGGGAATTGAACCCCCGACCCCTCGTGTGTGAGACGAGAGCTCTACCTACTAGGCTACGGGCTGTGTGTGTGTGTGTGTGTGTTTGTGTGTGTGTGTGGTCTACCTATTGACCCTACCTCACTTAAAGGTGTGAAGAAGTTAATTACCCCTACCGACTCCACCTACATCCAGCCTTTTTTTGTGGTCTACTTCTTTATTTTTTATCTGTGCTATTATTTATTTATGTTGATTAATATGTTTAATTTAGGATGAAATATGTGTCTTAGCAATTGTAGTAGTACTAGACAACTTTCTCTTTCAATTTGTAAATTCGCCAACTAGAGGATATAATATTCTGGACCTAGTTCTTAGCAACAGAGAAAATTGGATAAAAGATTTAGAAGTGGCCGACCAGTTAGGGAACAGTGACCATAAATCAATATATTTATCTATAGAATTAAATTATAAACCACAGGAAAATAAGGTTCTTATCCCTGACTTTAGAAAGGCAAATTTTAGGGGATTAAAAAGGTCACTCAGAATTAAAGGTGAGGCAGGAGATTTAGGTCAAGTAAGCCAATTAGTTCCAGCAGAACAGAGGTGTCGGGGCCAGGTGGGTCACACAGCTGAGATAGTTAGACAACCAACTGAAAATTTAAATAGTGTGTATAAATCAGTTCATCTCTGTCTTACAGAGCGAACAAGATAAATATATACCAAAAAAGAAAATTTAGATCACATACAAACCAACCAAAATGGATGACAAATACATTATTAGATCTTATAGGTAGAAAGAGAGGTGTATACAGAAAAATACAGAAAGGCGAAAACAACCTTAACACCTTACCGCCTAGGCGGTAATTTATATGTACCGCCTAGCGGGGTGTTTTTACCCTAAATAGGGTTGTTTACATGATCATTTTCATGCCTAAATAAGACCCAGAGCATAAAACAAGTATCTATCCCTGAAAGGGCATAAACAGAGCTTTCCAATGACATCCCAACCATCCTTGTACGACCACTGGTTCTCTTGCAACGATCGCGCAACACGAATGCAAAAAATATGTAATTAGGTACTTTCCCTACATAATTACCTGTGTAGCGAGTGCGAGAGGGTGGGGGAGGGTGGGATTCATGTCAGTAGGTCCGCCGCGGTGGTCTGGAGCAGTCATACGCTTGCTACGTTCCTCCCACCACTCATCTCTCTCTCTCAGCAACATTACGTGGTGAAAATGGCACACGACATAAGTTGTGAACCGCCACTTAGTCCATATTTATTTCACACAACATAAGTTGCGCGCCGCCAAAGAAGGGTTAAAGGATATCACCATAACTTGTCGAGGCAGGTAAAGAAGGAAATTAGGAAGGAAAAAAGAAACTACGAAATCAAGGTAGCAAATGAATCCCAAAACAACCCTAAAGCATTTTATCAATTGTATAAATCTAAGGTAAAGGATACAGTAGGACTCCTTAAGAATGTGATAGGTGAGATTACAGATGATGAGTTAGAAATGTGCAATACTCTAAATAGTCATTTCCTTTCTGTTTTTACAAACGAAAACTTAGATCAAGTTCCAGTAGTCAACCAAGTTTTTAACGGTAGTATAGACGAAATATTAAACACAGTTCAGGTCACTAGTTACGAAGTAATTAAGGAAATAGATAGACTAAAACCTCAGAAATCTCCAGGTCCAGATGAGGTGTATGCTAGGGTATTAAAAGAATGCAAGGACGAATTAAGTTACCCATTAACTCACCTATTTAATAATTCACTAGCTTTAGGCTTAGTTCCTGATTCATGGAAGCTCGCAAATATAATTCCGACATTTAAAAAAGGCGATAAGTCCATAGCATCAAATTACCGTCCTATTAGTCTCACATCAATTATAGGGAAATTGCTAGAATCAATTATTTCCAGGAAAATTAGAAATCACTTAGAAATTGTCAAGTTAATAAAACCCTCTCAACATGGTTTCACTCCAGGACGATCCTGCCTAACAAATTTACTCAGTTTTTTCTCCGAGGTTTATGAAGCGGTAGATAACGACAAGTCATATGATATAGTTTACTTAGACTTCAGTAAGGCCTTTGATAAAGTTCCACATGAAAGGCTGTTAAGGAAGATAGACGGACATGGTATTGGGGGGATGCTACTCAAGTGGATTAAGTCATGGCTGATTGGTAGGAAGCAGAGAGTTAGTATAAATGGTGTAAAATCGGACTGGGGATTAGTTAAAAGTGGGGTCCCCCAAGGGTCCGGTTTGGGGCCCCTTCTGTTCATTATCTACATAAATGATCTTGACTCAGGCATAAAGAGTAGGATCAGTAAATTTGCTGATGATCATTTGCACGAGTGGTCCATAAATTGGCAGATGAGTTTCAATGTAGACAAATGTAAGGTATTAAGGATTGGAAATCGTAATTTAGATGCGAAATACAAACTAGACAATGTAGAATTGGATAACTCAGAGTGTGAGAAGGATCTGGGGGTGCTCGTTAGTAATGATCTGAAAGCCAGAAAACAATGTATAAGTGTTAGGAACAGGGCAAATAGAATTCTAGGATTCATATCTAGGAGTGTTAGCAACAGGACTGCTGAAGTTTTAAAACTATACTTAGCACTAGTAAGACCCCATTTAGACTATGCTGTTCAATTTTGGTGCCCTTATTACAGAATGGATATCGATCCTTTAGAGGCAGTCCAAAGAAGAATGACGAAAAAGATACATAATATTAGAAATTTATCGTATAAGGAGAGGTTGAAAGTCTTAGGCTTGCACTCACTAGAAAGACGAATATGTAGGGGAGACATGATAGAGGTATTTAAATGGATAACAGGTATAAATAAGGGCGATATAGATGAGGTATTAAAGCTAAAGAACGGTGACATAACCCGCTCAAATGGTTTCAAGTTAGATAAGTTTAGATTTAGGAAAGATATAGGAAAGCACTGGTTTGGGAATAGAGTTGTTAACATGTGGAATGCACTGCCTAGAACAGTAATTAGATCAGAAACAGTTGAAAGCTTTAAGCATAAGTTGGATTCCCATATGGGTGATATGGGCTGGGTGTGAGTGAGAGCTGCCTCATGTGGGCCGCATGGCCATATGCAGTTTCCCGCGATCTTATGACCTTATGTTCTTATGTAATAGACGTTGGGTGTGACAGGGATCTGCCTTGTGTTGGCCGATCGGCTTTTTGCAGACTCCCATTTTCTTATGTTTTTATGTTCTTAACATGAACGTTCAGTAATGAGAGAAGAAGAGTCAAATGGTATTTTTCAACATAAAATAAATAGAGATCATCACATTGATTACGATAACGGAAAATTGATATACTGGTCCAGTTCTCCTGTTGAAAGACTGATTGTTGAAAAAACTTTAATTAAAGTAGTTAATAACAAAGTGAACATGAATGATGGATAGCCTATAATAAAATTGACAACATCTTGCTTCAACTTTTACTAAGAAGGATGGATGGATAGATAGATATATAGATAGACAGATACAACACATCAGATAGGAACTAGATAGGTACCAACACTGGTACATCAGATAGGAATTGGTACATCAGATAGGAATTGGTAAATCAGATAGGAATAGAAAATATCAGTCACAGGATTTTAATTGTACTGCTAGTAGAAATATTGAAGGTGTAACAGAAGATGGGAATTCAGTTAGAAATAAAGGTAAATCCGATACCAGTAAAATAAATTCATTGCGATTATATTATACAAACTGTAGGAGTTTATGTAACAAAATGGATGAACTTAGAGCACTTGTTAGCAACGAAAATATAGACATTATAGCACTGACTGAAACATGGATTAATACAGAATCAAGACATTTTTTAGCAGAATTCCATATACCAGGATATAGTTTGTTTAAACGCGACCGAACAAGTAGGAGGGGCGGCGGAATTATCAGTGTTTGTCAGGAGTTCTTTAAAAAGCTGTATTAAATCAGGTATTAGACTAAATACTGATAACGAAAGTGTTTGGGTAGAGGTTAGCGAAGGTAGTGAGACCATAATTATTGGAGTTATTTATAGACCACCAAAAATGAGTAGAAACGAAGGTAAAGCTTTATGGCAGGAAGTGAAAATAGCATCAAGGTTTAGCAATGTGTGTATTATGGGGGAATTTAATTTTCCGAATATTGATTGGCAGCATCAAATCGGCGACTCAGATTCAAAAGAGTTTATTGAGGCGGTACAGGATAGTTTTTTATTTCAATTCATAGACTCGCCTACTAGAGGTAATAATATCCTCGATTTAGTTCTCAGTAATAATGAACAAATGATAAATAATGTAGAGATAGGAGACCAACTAGGAAATAGTGATCATAAATCAATTTATTTTAACATACAATGGACAGGAAAGGCTAAAGAGAATACGACACTTATCCCAGATTTCAGAAAAGCCAATTATGGTGGATTAAGAAGAGCCTTAAGAGTCGATCCTATGGTTAAACTATTAAGTGGACCCAGGTGCGCTAATGAACATACTCTCTCTCAGATACCTGTCTTAACTCAGGATAATTTGACAGCTACATATAATCATTTTATTTCTTCACTCCACAATGCGCAAAATAAATATATCCCCAAAAGAAAATTTAGATCAACACAGAACCAACCCAAATGGATGAATAATAGACTATTAGACCTTCTAGGAAAAAAGAGAGGAATATATCGAAAAATTAAGAAAGGCGAAATTCACCTACTTGCTTACTATCAGAATCTATCAAGAGAGGTTAAAAAAGGTATAAGGACAGACAAAAGAAATTATGAAATCAGGATAGCCAATGACTCAAAAAATAACCCTAAGGCTTTTTACCAGCTATATAAATCTAAAGTTAGAGATAAAATAGGCCCCCTTAAAACTTCGATAGGAGAAATGACAGAAAATTATTTAGAAATGTGCAGTACATTAAATAGTCAGTTTCTATCCGTTTTCACTAATAAAAATTTGGCACAGATTCCAGAAGTCCGTAAGGTATATAGCGATAGTATAGAAAATAGGTTAAGTACGGTTACTATAAGTAGAAATGATGTGCTTAAGGAAATTGACAGACTGAAACCTCAGAAATCGCCTGGTCCCGATGAGGTATATGCCAGAGTATTAAAAGAATGTAGAGATGAGTTAAGTTACCCATTAACATTTCTTTTTAACAATTCATTAGAAACGGGTATAGTTTCAGAAGCTTGGAAGCTTGCAAATGTAGTTCCGATTTTCAAAAAAGGTGATAAATCAATAGCATCCAATTACCGTCCCATTAGTCTCACTTCAATCATAGGAAAGCTACTAGAGTCAATTATTGCTAGGAAAATGAGAAACCACTTAGAAACATTTAACTTAATCAATTCTTCTCAGCATGGATTCACTCAGGGACGTTCTTGCCTTACTAATTTGCTCAGTTTTTTCTCAGAGGTATATGAAGCAGTAGATAATGACAAGGCATACGATATTATATATTTAGATTTCAGTAAAGCGTTCGACAGAGTCCCTCATGAGAGATTGGTGAGAAAGGTTGAGGCACATGGAATAGGTGGGGCGTTGTTGGGATGGATTAGGTCATGGCTAATTGGTAGGAAACAGAGAG
The DNA here is from genome assembly GCA_037953745.1 of Lithodes maja. Classification (NCBI taxonomy): domain Eukaryota; kingdom Metazoa; phylum Arthropoda; class Malacostraca; order Decapoda; family Lithodidae; genus Lithodes; species Lithodes maja. Next base: position 74,298 of record JBAKBP010008292.1, read on the forward strand.
TCACCATAAATGGTACCAAGTCAGAGTGGGGAGCAGTCAAAAGTGGTGTCCCCCAGGGATCGGTATTAGGTCCCCTGTTGTTTCTTATATACATAAATGACCTAGATTTAGGTATAACTAGTAGGATAAGTAAATTCGCAGACGATACTAAAATGGGGAGATCAATTGATTCAGATAGCGATATAGAGTGCCTCCAAAGGGATCTAGATACCTTACATGAATGGTCAGTAAATTGGCAGATGAAGTTTAACATTGACAAATGCAAGGTATTAAAGATAGGGAAGATTTTTTTTTTTTTTTTTTTTTTTTTTCTATATTCCAACTTACTTCCTCTCGGGCATAGGCTGAGAGCCTTAACATTCACCGCTTTACAATGAACAGTGAAGCCCGTGAGGTCTTGTTCCAGTCTAGGGAGTGAGACATGTGAAGCACGTAGAGTACAACGAGCACCTGCCATCTTGCCTTCACATGAGGCACGGTGCTCACTCATGGCCCGAAACGACCCCATCTCTGAAGCCATCTCGTTCCCGTGCTTCACTGTCTCACCCTCTACACTCGGACTCTCACACTTACACACACACAACGCCACCTGTTGAGCAGATAACTCACCAGGCATTGCACCCCTATAGCATATTTTGAATATGGGAATATTCATACAGTGCTATTTAATCAGGGAACAATGAGGGTATTTTATTGACGTTTCGGTGGGCTTTGTGGTAATGCACTGATACTAGGTACAGCACAAATTCCATCCCAATAATATCTTCCCATTGATACATCGGGATTTGAACCCGGGACCTTTGGATTACCAGGCCAGTGGCAAGACCACTCCACCACACCTCCCCTAAAAGGGGAGATGCAAACAAATGTTAAATATAAACTAGCTAATTTAGAATTAGAAAATTCAGACTGCGAGAAAGATCTAGGTGTGTTTGTTAGCAATGATTTGAAGCCTAGAAAACAGTGTATAGGCGTTCGTAATAAGGCAAACAGGATTATCGGGTTCATCTCTAGGAGTGTGAGTAACAGAACTGCTGATGTTATCTTAAAACTTTACTTGTCATTAGTGAGACCCCATATGGATTATGCTGTCCAATTTTGGTGTCCTTATTACAGAATGGACATAGATTCATTGGAGAGAGTACAGCGCAGAATGACAAAAATGATCCATAATATTAGAAATCTTCCGTATGAAGAAAGGTTGAAGAAATTAGGTTTACATTCGTTAGAGAGACGCAGAGTTAGAGGGGATATGATAGAGGTGTTCAAGTGGGTTAGTGGGATTAACAAAGGGGACATGACAAATGTACTAAAGCTCAGTGATAGCGAAAGAACTCGTACCAATGGTTTCAAATTAGATAAATTTCGTTTCAGAAAAGATATAGGCAAATATTGGTTTGGTAACAGAGTTGTAGATGGGTGGAATGGACTACCAAGTGCTATAGTGGGATCTAAAACTGTAGGGAGCTTTAAGATAAAATTGGATAAGCATATGGACGAGAAGGGTTGGGTGTGAAGGGGGATCAGCCGGGTTGGGCCAATCAGCGCTCTGCAGACCTCCATAATCCTGCGTTAATCTCTAACCGTTTTGGTAAGATGATCCTCAGGGTATTAGAGTGTTGATCCTATAATTGGGCTTTGTAATTGATTTGGGGTTGTGTGGAACAGGGATCTGCCTTGCTTAGGCCAATCGGCTTTCTGCAGACTCCCATTTTCTTATGTTCTTATGTTCTTATATATATATATATATATATATATATATATATATATATATATATATATATATATATATAATTATATACTTGTTAGTATGTCAGCTGGTGAACCGGGGCACCGTAATTTCCAAAATAGTAGGATAAGTAGGGAACTAAACCTGTTTCTAATGACTTGTTAAATAAAAATGCTAATGGGCTACTTAACTCATCTCTGCATTCTTTTAATACTCTAGCATATACCTCGTCAGGACCGGGCGAATTTTGAGGTTTCAGTCTGTCAATTTCCTTAAGCACATCATTTCTATTTATACTAACTGTACTTAACATATTTTCTATACTATCACTATATACCATATTGACTTCTGGAATCTGTGCCAAATTTTCATTAGTGAAAACGGAAAGAAACTGACTATTAATGTACTGCACATTTCTAAATAATTTTCTGTTATTTCTCCTATTGAAGTTTTTAGGGGGCCTATTACATCTCTAACTTTAGATTTATATAGTTGGTAAAAAGCTTTAGGGTTGTTTTTTGAGTCACTGGCTATCCTTATTTCATAATTTCTTTTTACTTTCCTGATTTCCTTTTTGACCTGTCTTGATAGAGTCTGATAGTATATAATTATGTAGATGATTTTCGCCTTTCTTTATTTTTCTATATATTCCTTTCTTTTTTCCTAAAAGATCTATTAACTGTTCTTGCCTAAATGTGTAATGAAAAAGCCTGCAGCCTTGAAATTCGTGATTGTATCTAACCTGGTATATATATATATATATATATATATATATATATATATATATATATATATATATATATATATATATATATATATATATATATATATATATATATATATATATATATATATATATATATATATATATATATATATATATATATATATATATATTATATATATATATATATATATATATATATATATATATATATATATATATATATATATATATATATATATATATATACATATATATATATATATATATATATATATATATATATATATATATATATATATATATATATATATATATATATATATATATGTTAGTAAAACCAAGTAATAAATTTTCTTTAATACATACGAGGTTGAAAGAAATGGCAATATCTGCGTTGGAAATTTTATTATTCAAAATTTCCAGGTCTCTGATGAGTTTTCGCTGGGTGGCAGGAAGTAGATGAAGGAGATGAGCAAAATTCATGGTGGTACAGGGTTACATAAATGTAAATGATGATACAGGATGTTTATCTTGGTGGAGGCAAGTTTGTTGCGGAGAACGAGGTTGGAGGTCTTGGGGGATTTGTAGTAAATTATTAATTTGATTTTGTTTTCCGGGTTGGTTGGGTGGACAAGCTTGGAGATTATTTCTTTTAAGACGGCCTCGTCATTTTTGTGTTCAGAGGACATGTAATTGCGGTAGAAGATCTTAATTTCATTGGGGGGGTCAATGTTAGGAGGGCTTTGGGTGTACCATTTTTCAAGATGGTGGTTGATGGTGCTGGAGATGTCGGAGTTGGAGTATCCGTTATTTACTAAAACTTGGGATAGTCTTTCTAGTTCCTGGTGGGTGTCGGCCCAGGTAGAGCAGTGCGTGAGGGCCCGAGGACCGATGACCGACGATCACGTCATTTACCAACATACCTGTAATTATGAGGACTGTGGACCTCATTCCTATATTGGTATGACGCAGACTCGTCTTTCACGTCGGCTAACTCTTCACCTTCAGGCTGGAGCCATCAAAGACCACTATCTCACCCCTAACCACCCTCACCTCACACGCAACGAGTTAGAGAAACACACCACCATACTCGATAAAGAAAGTGACCCAAGGAGATTACCTATACTCGAAGCTTTATATATCCAAGCCTTACATCCCAACATCAACAACCAAACTCTGGACCTTCAGATCCTTCCTTCTGCCAAAAGGCACTTTCCTACAGGACCTAACACCCCCCCTCGCCCCCCGGTGCCCTTGATGCAGCCCCCCGCGCTACCTCCTTCAGCTTCGTCTTCCGCAGGCGCCACACAACTTAGGCCACGCCCCTCGACACGCAGCCAATCAGCTTCGACCCCACCAACCAACCACCATCCCGCATCCAGTGCGCATGCGTGAAGCGGTTCCCCCCTTTCTCTTTTCCAGAACCCCCTCCACCACTAGTAGATTTTTGCCCCTTGTTTTCCGCCTCCTCTGATCCTCCACCCTCTATATATACCCTTCCTGTTTACCTTTTATATCATTCCATCCTTACTTGATAATGCTGGTTGTCCAGTGAAACGCGTCGTATATCCTGTATCATCATTTACATTTATGTAACCCTGTACCACCATGAATTTTGCTCATCTCCTTCATCTACTTCCTGCCACCCAGCGAAAACTCATCAGAGACCTGGAAACTTTGAATAATAAAATTTCCAACGCAGAAATTGCCATTTCTTTCAACCTCGTATGTATTAAAGAAAATTTATTACCTGGCTTTACTAACATAAAACTTCACGAGAATGCCAGACATCGCACCAGCACCCTCCAGTTTCGTGAAGAACTGGTGAAGGACCAAATAATTGAAAAACGAGAGCTCGCCAACAACCTTCGTAAAGAACGAGATGCTCTTCTACGGATTTGGGAAGACGAAACCTCTCCAGACCACCTCAAAGCCGAAATCAACACAGCCCTCGAACAACTCCTTGAACGCCGAAAACACAACCATAAAAAAGCTTGCCCGTCTTTATGGCGGAAACTTAAAACTTCCCAAACCTACAAAAGGATATATAAACCTTACTAACACCATTCTGACCCTGGACCAAGAAGACCTCCTCAACAAAGGCCTCAACTGCCACTACAGCTCCAAACCTGGCCCCCACCGGAAACGCCTAGAAACGGAAATCCTCTTGGACGACATCCTACGACTCAAGAAGGATGGCAAGGTCACCACTACTCCCGCCCTACAACCTACTCTTCTCGCTGAAGCCGCCAAAACCAGAGGAACTCACCATAGCAAAATACTCAACAAACAACACTTCCAAGCTGCCAAACAATTAAGAGACAACCCCAACATCATCATCCGTCGTGCGGATAAAGATTCCTGCCTCGTGATCCATGACAAGGAGGAATATCTTAGAAAAATGGACGTCATCTTAAGTGACAACACCAAATTTAAAAAGATCACCCGCAACCCAACCGACGAAATCAAATGCACTGCCAACACCACCATCACCGCCATCAACGCCAAACAAGGAGGGATCCACCTTAAAAAACTCGTCAGAGAGTACACCCCTGGTTATGCGTACGGAACCATCAAAACACACAAACCTGGGAACCCCCTCCGCCCCATCATCTCCCAGATCCCCACTGCCACCTACCAGATCGCCAAGGCCCTGAACAACCTCCTCACCCCCTACGTGCCCAGCCAATTCAACCTTAACTCAGCCCACGATTTCTTGGAAATTTTACGAGACGCCCCCCGTAACAACAACCACACAATCGCCTCTCTCGACGTAGAAAGCCTGTTCACCAACGTGCCAGTGGATAGGACCATTGACATGATTCTACGTCGAATTTATCATTGCCCTGATACACCAACCCTGGACATCCCGGAGAAGGCCCTGAAAACACTACTGGAGCTATGTACCAAGGAGGCCCCCTTCCTTTGCCCCCGGGGCAACATGTACAAGCAGATAGACGGTGTGGCGATGGGCAGCCCTCTGGGAGTTCTTTTTGCGAACTTTTTCATGGGTACCATCGAGGAAGAGCTCCTAGCTGCCCAACGACCCGCCGTCTACTGTAGATACGTGGATGACATCTTCGTGCAAATCAAGGACCTCCACGAACTTCAGGAACTCCAGCGTCGCTTCATGACCTCCTCCGGACTTAACTTCACCTTTGAAAAATCTAACAATGGACAACTCCCCTTCCTCGACATCCTAGTAGCTCTGAACGACCATGGGTTCAAAACCACCGTCTACATTAAACCAACTAACACAGGACAATGCCTCAACGGCGATAGTGAATGCCCCCGCCGTTATCTTCTATCCTCCATCTCCGCCTATGTTAGGAGAGCCCTCACGCACTGCTCTACCTGGGCCGACACCCACCAGGAACTAGAAAGACTATCCCAAGTTATAGTAAATAACGGATACTCCAACTCCGACATCTCCAGCACCATCAACCACCATCTTGAAAAATGGTACACCCAAAGCCCTCCTAACATTGACCCCCCCAATGAAATTAAGATCTTCTACCGCAATTACATGTCCTCTGAACACAAAAATGACGAGGCCGTCTTAAAAGAAATAATCTCCAAGCATGTCCACCCAACCAACCCGGAAAACAAAATCAAATTAATAATTTACTACAAATCCCCCAAGACCTCCAACCTCGTTCTCCGCAACAAACCTGCCTCCACCAAGATAAAGAGCCCGATGACCGACGATCACGTCATTTACCAACATACCTGTAATTATGACGACTGTGGACCTCATTCCTATATTGGTATGACGCAGACTCGTCTTTCATGTCGGCTAACTCTTCACCTTCAGGCTGGAGCCATCAAAGACCACTATCTCACCCCTAACCACCCTCACCTCACACGCAACGAGTTAGAGAAACACACCACCATACTCGATAAAGAAAGTGACCCAAGGAGATTACCTATACTCGAAGCTTTATATATCCAAGCCTTACATCCCAACATCAACAACCAAACTCTGGACCTTCAGATCCTTCCTTCTGCCAAAAGGCACTTTCCTACAGGACCCCCCCTCGCCCCCTGGTGCCCTTGATGCAGCCCCCCGCGCTACCTCCTTCAGCTTCGTCTTCCGCAGGCGCCACACAACTTAGGCCACGCCCCTCGACACGCAGCCAATCAGCTTCGACCCCACCAACCAACCACCATCCCGCATCCAGTGCGCATGCGTGAAGCGGTTCCCCCCTTTCTCTTTTCCAGAACCCCCTCCACCACTAGTAGATTTTTGCCCCTTGTTTTCCGCCTCCTCTGATCCTCCACCCTCTATATAATACCCTTCCTGTTTACCTTTTATATCATTCCATCCTTACTTGATAATGCTGGTTGTCCAGTGAAACGCGTCGTATATCCTGTATCATCATTTACATTTATGTAACCCTGTACCACCATGAATTTTGCTCATCTCCTTCATCTACTTCCTGCCACCCAGCGAAAACTCATCAGAGACCTGGAAACTTTGAATAATAAAATTTCCAACGCAGAAATTGCCATTTCTTTCAACCTCGTATGTATTAAAGAAAAAAAAAAAAAATATATATATATATATATATATATATATATATATATATGACGATCCGACTAAAACCCATTAACCCGAAAACGGCGAGGGGGGGGGGGGGGGGTATTGAACTAGCTCCCCATGGGCGAGCATATTGGCTCCATTTAGGCCTATAATCATCATTTTACGATAAATATCGTTATTTCTTATTCATATGAGCCTATTTTACCTTCACTATGAAGATAGTAACCTGTAACAACAATAAAACAAGCGAAAATTTAATTTTTCTGGTCAAAATCGCGAATATAGATGGACCAGCCCATTCATGAATTATGGAGAAAATTGAGGCAACCGCTCCCTCCACGAGGCCTCAAGCCACACTGAGCCTACTCATACACACACTCGGTTATGTAACACACCCGCTAGGCACGTAAGTACATCCTACACACAGTTTGCTAATGTTAGCACAAAAATATACCAACGAATTAGGGAATAACAGGGAAAATAGGTGATAATTGAAGGGGGAGGGGAAAGGGAGGAAGGAGGGGATGTGGAGGAGTGATATGAGGTATAAGGGAAAAAAAAAAAAAAATTGTTTAGTGCTACTGGGGCTGTTTAAATGTTTTGTTTAGGACTCCCTCTTAAGATCTTTGCCGCCGTCGCCCAGTAAAACCTCTTAAGAGCTTTGCAGTCGTTTACGGGTTAATAGGAAAAATCACAACCAATTAGTTTGCCAATTTTCCATTTTCAGCCGATGGTGATTAGCATATTTCCCATTTTTATAGAAATCAGTTATTTTGCAAATAGAGTAGCGAAATATGGAGTGATCATGAAAACGTGACATTACGGTACCCCTTGAGGTTTATGTCGCCTTTTTATCAATTCCGGCTTAAGCATTTCAACACTCACAGATCCTTCCTAAGCTGTATGAGATCGTCTAATGACAGCCGGAATTAATAAAAAAGGCGACATAAACCTCAAGGGGTACCGTAATGTCACGTTTTCATGATCACTCCATATTTCGCTACTCTATTTGCAAAGTAACTGATTTCTATAAAAATGGGAAATATGCTAATCACCATCGGCTGAAAATGGAAAATTGGCAAACTAATTGGTTGTGATTTTTCCTATTAATGGGCGTGTTTTAGTCTGATCGTCATATATATATATATAATTATATATATAAATGTATGTTTCTAGTCTCTCAGTGTGGATCAAACCATCGACCATCAGGATGATAGCCGACGCTTTAATCAATTACACCACGGCAGTCTAAAGCGTCGGCTATCATCCTGATGGTCGATGGTTCGATCCCCACTGAGAGACTAGAAACATTTAGTGGCTCACGTGTATTTGTGATTTATTCTCAATATATATGTATATATATATATATATATAATATATATACTGTATATATATATATATATATATATATATATATATATATATACACAAGGTTAGATACAATCACGAATTTCAAGGCTGCAGGCTTTTTCATTGCACATTTAGGCAAGAACAGTTGGATTACTGACTATTCCGCCCTCAGACCATTCCGACTAGAAGATCCCGCCCGCTTAGCTAGGTCGGGCGGGACGGTCTAATCTTAGAAGGCGGACCAGCCAAGGAATGATGATAGTTTGGCTCTTCCCGCCCACAACATTCGGGCGGGAAGGACCTAGCTAAGCGGGCGGGATCTTCTAGTCGGAATGGTCTGAGGGCGGAATAGTCAGTAATCCACCCCAGTGCCTAGGGCCCCATAACATGTAAATCCGACCCTGGTTGCACCAGCTCAAACCAAAGATATACTCTCTAAAGCTCTGCCAACAATCCACACAACATACACAACCAACACCCAAACTCTCAGAATAGCTGGAATAACTAACACAAAATTCCAGTCTTCCCCTCAACTTTTTCATACACGCCTGACATCCTTAATCCCCGGTACATCTACGTCCGCACAAAGGTATGACATGCCGCGACCCAGGGATAAGCAAATCACTTGCTTGACCGCCACCACCACGACCACATCCAGCTCTCGTCCACTCTCTCCCTGTCCAACTGACATCAGCTGCATTTTGTGTTACCACCACTGATAAGCCATTGGGCATTTGGCAGAAAATGCCAAAAATTATCAGTGATATCCGAGACATGTTTACATACAGTGTTCTAATCGTCCAGCATATTACTGCTTCATATTCATCAGCCAACTTAAAATAGCCCTATATAATATTTAATTATCACTAGAACAATACACTATACCATGTAGGAAGTCTTCTGGAGAAATAGGGAAAATTTAGACAAAAATGCAAGATAAACTAAATCACAAATGTATGCTAGAATAGCATTGACAAATCGCTAGATAGTCACCAGACACTAAACACTTGTATGTCACTAGAAAACATATGTTGAAGTATCTAGAATAATCTTTAACAATCGAAACATCTCTCCAATTCCTTAAAATAGGGAAACTAACTTGAATATCGCTAGAATTCATCACATCTTGATGTCGCTAGATGGAAGTGATGGATGTGATTCGCTGGATCTAGCGGTAGCAGCTACATTGGCAACATCGTACCAAGAACCGTCATTCCGTTTTAACACCTTACGAGCGGCCTATGCGGTTTATAATATGTAGCCACCAGCGGGGTGTTTTTAGCCAAAATAGGGCTGTTTACGTGATCATTTTCATGCCTAAATAAGACCCAGAACGTAAAACAAGTAAATATCCCTGAAAGGGCATAAACAGAGCTTTCGAATGACACCATAACGATCCTTTTATGATGGCTAGTTTTCTTGCAAAAACCGTGCAACGCGAGTGCAAAAAGCATGTAATTAGGCACTTTCCCCATACAATTCCGTATATAGCGAGTGAGAGAGGGAGGGAGGAGGTGGGATTCGTGTCAGTACGTCCACCGCGGTGGTCTGGAGCAGTCATACGCTCGCTACTCTCCTGCCACCACTTGTCTCTCTCTCTCAGCAACATTACGTCTGAAATTGCCACACGACCTATGTCGAGCGCCGCCACATAGTCCACATTTATTATACTCGACTTATGTGGTGCGCCGCTAATTAAGGGTTAATGATCAAGGTCAGATTTCGAAACTATTACAATTATTTCAAAGTTCAGAGATCATCAGATCGGTTTGGAAGTCGATGTACACAATTTCATTTCCATTAGTTTAAGAAACATTCACATAATATGCTACTTAGAGGGTTTAATAAAGAAGCATTCCTCTCCTGGCATCGTATAAGCGAACGCAAGCTGTTTTTTTTTGTTTTTGTTTTTTAAGAACGTCAACAAACGCTTCGCTTCGTATATTTGGGTTTGGTGAACCTTTTGGGGTTCCTAGTTATACATTAGAACATATTTATATTTTGCACACTCTTATAAGTATAAACACTTGCTTGTTAACCTGCAGAGTGCCAGACAATTATTGACCCTATGCATCTGCCAGTGTCAGAGGATTTTTTTTTTTTTTTTTTTTTTTTGGCTAAATCTATCAAGTTGGGTGAGAAAGGAAGGATAATGGTAAAAAAAACACTCCCCTTGTCCATTTTCGCCAGAAACCAGGTCCCCGATGGATGGTCCCGAATGTAGCTGAAATTTTCAGAGTAAATCATCGACTTTTATGGTATGGAACGTATAGGTAGGAGGGTGGTGGGAGGGTGGTTTGGGGGATGGTGGGGGGAAGGTAGAAGCGTAATTGACTGTCTAACAAATATGAAGCCGATTGGTGAGGTAGTTTCGCCACCACAGATTTTTCTTTTTTTCCTTTTCTTCGTACGGATACGCTGGAAGTGGGTGGTGGAAGGCGGTTGGGGGTGTGGTGGGGGGAAGGCAGAAGGGTAAGGGACGTGTCACACAAATATGGAACCGATTGGTTTAGTCGTTTCGCCGCCACAGATTTTCCTTTTTTTTCCTTGTGAGGCGACCGATAGTCAGCGAGTGGGTGGGGGGAGAGGGTTGTGTTGGTGGTGGCAAGAAGCCAGAAGGGTAAGGTACATGTGGTAGAAATATGAAAGCCATAGGTGCAGTCGTTTCGCTGCTACAAATTGTTTTCGGCGTGGACGTATATATACGTCCCTGGCACTGGGCGTGACAACACCCTTGGACGTATATATTCGTCCCTGGCACTCAGCGGGTTAAAGAGGAAATACACAAAAGCCCAATTTCGAATGATCATGAATATCTTTACTTTGGCGTATGTTTGGGCTAATTTAAGACTACATTTAAATAGATAGAATTTTTTAACACTCGCCAATGAAATATGATGACTTGCTTACAGATATATACTTAAAGCCCGAATCGGCTTGACTTTAACCCAGTTGTTCACTTCCTCAAGCCTGTGGAGGAGCAGGGTTGAGTTGGCTTGATATTGGACACCCTTTTATGGCATTTGGGTGTGAAATACGACACCATTTCCAGTCTATCGGAGATAATGATGGTAAAGGAAAATGCGGCTATCATGTCCTCGACGCCTTTTATCAAGAGGATAAAAGTCTCCACCGATTCCGGACAATTCACCAGAATTAGACACACCCACGAGGCCATCACAGCGTCCATCGTGAACACCACCGATACTTCTCTCCAAGTTACGATCGATCCCTGTAAGACTCCTACACTCACTCCAAATGACCTGTCACCGAGGGGTGACACATGCCCTTGAGGCATGTGGAGAAAGAAAAGAAAACCAAAAGAAAAACAGGAGAAGAAGAAAACAGAAAAGAACAGGAAAGAGAAAACGGGAGAAACGAAAACAACGGAGAGGAATGCCGCGACCCCGCCCCAAACAGCGATGTCAAGGTCAACCGCCAAGAAGAAAGATCAGAGAAGTAGCCGACTCGCCAAGTTGGAACAAGCTAACCCCATCACGATAGGAAAAACAACATGCCTGAAGAGAACCAGTGCTACCACCAAGAAAGTACTATTCCATAAACATTTTGAATATGACCATGTTAAGATGTATATATATGTAATTAATATTAAGGAAACCATAAAACATTAAAACGGAGAAAAATAAGGAGTAAAAGAGTATAATTAATATGCAAGTAACATGTCGAAAAATGAACTACATAAGTAAACCAAGTGTAATGAAATTAAAACCATATACACAGATCTCGTAAAGTACGAGAGTCCCATAAAACCATCTCATAGAGACGCTTTTTACCTTATATGAACAACTATGTACATGCCTTCTATAAACAACTATCATTTTCTATTTCAAATCAAACAGACCACATATACTTCTTTCAGAGTTGTAAGCCAACAAACGTTTTGCCTTCTACAAATCCCCAGATGAGACATTGACCACCAGAATTACCAACCTATTCAGTCACTAAGAATAAGCCTCGAATAACCTTAAAAACTTGGTATGCATGAAGTTTTACATAAGCAAGAATATCAGTAGTAACTATCCTAAATAAATCTAAACTAATTAGAGATGGTAACGCCCTTTAATAAGCGTTAGAAAACCTTGTCTGCGAATCGTTCCCTCCGTATCACGGGAGGAAAAATTATGTGACCTAGAGCACCCGCAATATTGCCAATTCAGTCTTTCAGGATTGAAAATCTTTTTAATTAATATCACACTGTTTAATGTATAATATTAAATTAAACTTATGATATTCACTCTGCTAAAGAAAACTAACCTTGCTAAATTCCTGAAACTTTAATATAAGAACTACCAGCGCAGTCTAAAAACTACACGCGTGCGAGGCTAACGAGATGCAACCCCTCTTGACCCACAAGACTGCCATACTCACCCCCTCACCAACAAGCTTGTAATATGATATCAATTATATGTTCTCTATGTACTATCCTTAAGATAACCACTGACAAATGTTCCAAAAGTGTAAGACGATTGAATTACATATTTATTATTTATCATAGTAGTGATAAATAATTAATACATGTCCGGGGTCAGGCAACGCCAGTTAAAAAAAAAAACTTCTCCCCCTCTGTCTCAACAAACTAGCTGGGACAAGACCCTCCACTGCCACCAGGGCGGCCAACTTAAAAATCTTGCCAGCAAGCTGACAATATGATACCAAATATATGTTCTCTATGTCTACTTCTAAAAATATAACTAACTAATGTGGGGGAGATAGAATAAGACTTACTCATATCATTTGTGTTAACAAAATCAGTGCACAGCTACCATAAGAATAAATAATACTTTCGCAGCATCAGACAACACCCAATTTTAAACCCCTTTCCCTGTTTGAAAACTTTCCAGCAAGCTAAGCATATTATGACCAATATATGTTCTCCATGTGCTACTTATAAATAATCACCAACAAATGTTAATAAGATCAAAGATGATTTACATATATAATTCTCACTAACCATATCAGTGCACAACTCTTATAAGAATAAATCATAATTTCCCGGGGCCTGACAACACCTAGTTCCCCCCCCCCCCCTTTTCCCCCCGTTTTGAAAACTATATAAACCCAGAGAAACGAGAAGGAAGCAAGTAGAAATAAAGCTTTCTCGAGATCGGCATCCCGCTTTGAAGGAATACTAATTTTTACCCAATCCAGGAATAGTTATTGATAACGGCAAACTGAAGTCCTTATACTGTCTGTGAATATATTATCTTTATTTTAGGATCTTTGTTATTTGTGGCAACCCAATCACTTAACATAGAGACCTTTAATAGTTATATATACAGTATATATATAAGTATTACAATCATAAAGTGGTATGTCCTCCTCCACTTATGTTTTAATAACTTTAATAGCGCAGTAGTATCTATACATGTTTAACATTATTATTTCTGGCATCCCAGAACTTAATATAGTTACACCTATTAGATTAATTTCAAGATAGTGAAAACTTTGAAAGATCCAGGCAACCCTACCTTTCATAATTTTTGTCTATTAAGAAGTTATACTGGCATTTCCTCACAGAGATCTAAGGTAAAAAGATCTTTTGTGTTAGAAAAGTGAGACACCCTCACGGGCACTCTGCATATATAAATCCTAGGCGCAAATTGTCTGTGGCAACCTACCAGGATTTGTGACTGAAAGGTTAACACCGCCGTCCGAGTTCCTTGAACCTCTTATAAGGGTTAGAGACAGACAAGAAGAGCCACTATCTAAACTCTTCTTGCGTTAGTCCGATACCATGTTAATCCGGCAAGACCTGAAACATAGGATTTAAAACCTCATTTTAAGAGTACCTGAACAGAACTCCATCAACGATTAATATAAAGGTAAGGATAGTCAAGTATTTGTTGAAAGCTATATATGCTGAGAATAGTTGCGTTAATCCGATATGGTGACCAACTGTCTATCCACTAGTTACGGAACCATATTCAAGACCCCAAACCCATTAATCCAACTGTAATTTCTCCACACGACCGGCCAACCTGGACGGCCCACGGAGCAGCAAAATAACCCTCAACTTAAGTGCATCTCTACATAAAGAAAACAAATAAATTAGAAACTACATGTAATTCAGTATCAGTGACGAGATACAAGGAAAAATTATAGTTCAAAAGTGACCGCCAAATAGAATTCCAAACATATCGAAATACGTACTGCAAGTGTATCAAAAGTGTCCTACATTGAATTCTGGAGTTATAGCAACGAAGTGACTAACCTCTAGTGAATCTCTATTTTAAAATAAAAAGAGTTACTTACACCTTCATGAACTCTGAAAATATCTCAGTGGATGCATAATATTTCAGAGTCCACAAAACTTGAACTCAACACTGGAAAAGTACGTAAGTGTTTAAAATTCCGTATTTAGTGCCAATAAATACCGGATTACGTATCCTATCGTCCACGATTATGCAAGTGTAAAAGTCAACACCATATCTATAGTAAAACTGAATTAAAACTGAATTAGTAGTAACTTCTATATAAGCTTTCGAAGATAGAAGAGTGCGCATCTTTCACAAGAGAAATATTACGTATGCAGTTGAAATGACTATACCTGATCTCCATCCAGATCTGCGATCGTGCTCGAAGAATATTAAACTAAAGTTGTGCCACTTATGATGACCACCATGTTTTAAAAGTGTTATAATTCATTCCTATGTATGTTAGTGAATAAGTGTATTACAAATTATATTTCGAGATTATACATGTCATCTATTGATTCTTTATATGTATTTGCATGAATTCTAGTATCCCAGTCTAGAAGAACTCACCTTAACCAATTCTAGTATCCCAGTCTAGAAGAACTCACCTTAACCAATTCTAGTATCCCAGTCTAGAAGAACTCACCTTAACCAATTCTAGTATCCCAGTCTAGAAGAACTCACCTTAACCAATTCTAGTATCCCAGTCTAGAAGAACTCACCTTAACCAATTCTAGTATCCCAGTCTAGAAGAACTCACCTTAACCAATTCTAGTATCCCAGTCTAGAAGAACTCACCTTAACCAATTCTAGTATCCCAGTCTAGAAGAACTCACCTTAACCAATTCTAGTATCCCAGTCTAGAAGAACTCACCTTAACCAATTCTAGTATCCCAGTCTAGAAGAACTCACCTTAACCAATTCTAGTATCCCAGTCTAGAAGAACTCACCTTAACCAATTCTAGTATCCCAGTCTAGAAGAACTCACCTTAACCAATTCTAGTATCCCAGTCTAGAAGAACTCACCTTAACCAATTCTAGTATCCCAGTCTAGAAGAACTCACCTTAACCAATTCTAGTATCCCAGTCTAGAAGAACTCACCTTAACCAATTCTAGTATCCCAGTCTAGAAGAACTCACCTTAACCAATTCTAGTATCCCAGTCTAGAAGAACTCACCTTAACCAATTCTAGTATCCCAGTCTAGAAGAACTCACCTTAACCAATTCTAGTATCCCAGTCTAGAAGAACTCACCTTAACCAATTCTAGTATCCCAGTCTAGAAGAACTCACCTTAACCAATTCTAGTATCCCAGTCTAGAAGAACTCACCTTAACCAATTCTAGTATCCCAGTCTAGAAGAACTCACCTTAACCAATTCTAGTATCCCAGTCTAGAAGAACTCACCTTAACCAATTCTAGTATCCCAGTCTAGAAGAACTCACCTTAACCAATTCTAGTATCCCAGTCTAGAAGAACTCACCTTAACCAATTCTAGTATCCCAGTCTAGAAGAACTCACCTTAACCAATTCTAGTATCCCAGTCTAGAAGAACTCACCTTAACCAATTCTAGTATCCCAGTCTAGAAGAACTCACCTTAACCAATTCTAGTATCCCAGTCTAGAAGAACTCACCTTAACCAATTCTAGTATCCCAGTCTAGAAGAACTCACCTTAACCAATTCTAGTATCCCAGTCTAGAAGAACTCACCTTAACCAATTCTAGTATCCCAGTCTAGAAGAACTCACCTTAACCAATTCTAGTATCCCAGTCTAGAAGAACTCACCTTAACCAATTCTAGTATCCCAGTCTAGAAGAACTCACCTTAACCAATTCTAGTATCCCAGTCTAGAAGAACTCACCTTAACCACTCGTTAATCCTGCATAAAATCAGGGCATAACAATAACAAAACTTTACTCTCATTGACTGTTGCCATATGATAGGTACTATATGTATCTCATTGACTGTTGCCATATGATAGGTAGTATATGTATCTCATTGACTGTTGCCATATGATAGGTAGTATATGTATCTCATTGACTGTTGCCATATGATAGGTACTATATGTATCTCATTGACTGTTGCCATATGATAGGTAGTATATGTATCTCATTGACTGTTGCCATATGATAGGTACTATATGTATCTCATTGACTGTTGCCATATGATAGGTAGTATATGTATCTCATTGACTGTTGCCATATGATAGGTACTATATGTATCTCATTGACTGTTGCCATATGATAGGTAGTATATGTATCTCATTGACTGTTGCCATATGATAGGTACTATATGTATCTCATTGACTGTTGCCATATGATAGGTAGTATATGTATCTCATTGACTGTTGCCATATGATAGGTAGTATATGTATCTCATTGACTGTTGCCATATGATAGGTACTATATGTATCTCATTGACTGTTGCCATATGATAGGTACTATATGCATCTCATTGACTGTTGCCATATGATAGGTAGTATATGTATCTCATTGACTGTTGCCATATGATAGGTACTATATGTATCTCATTGACTGTTGCCATATGATAGGTACTATATGTATCTCATTGACTGTTGCCATATGATAGGTAGTATATGTATCTCATTGACTGTTGCCATATGATAGGTACTATATGTATCTCATTGACTGTTGCCATATGATAGGTAGTATATGTATCTCATTGACTGTTGCCATATGATAGGTACTATATGTATCTCATTGACTGTTGCCATATGATAGGTAGTATATGTATCTCATTGACTGTTGCCATATGATAGGTACTATATGTATCTCATTGACTGTTGCCATATGATAGGTAGTATATGTATCTCATTGACTGTTGCCATATGATAGGTACTATATGTATCTCATTGACTGTTGCCATATGATAGGTAGTATATGTATCTCATTGACTGTTGCCATATGATAGGTAGTATATGTATCTCATTGACTGTTGCCATATGATAGGTACTATATGTATCTCATTGACTGTTGCCATATGATAGGTACTATATGCATCTCATTGACTGTTGCCATATGATAGGTAGTATATGTATCTCATTGACTGTTGCCATATGATAGGTACTATATGTATCTCATTGACTGTTGCCATATGATAGGTACTATATGTATCTCATTGACTGTTGCCATATGATAGGTAGTATATGTATCTCATTGACTGTTGCCATATGATAGGTACTATATGTATCTCATTGACTGTTGCCATATGATAGGTAGTATATGTATCTCATTGACTGTTGCCATATGATAGGTACTATATGTATCTCATTGACTGTTGCCATATGATAGGTAGTATATGTATCTCATTGACTGTTGCCATATGATAGGTACTATGTGCTTCTGTGTCTGTTATATGTGCCGCTGTGTCTGTGTTATATGTGCTTCTGTGTCTGTGTTATATGTGCCTGTGTGTCTGTGTTATATGTGCTTCTGTGTCTGTGTTATATGTGCTTCTGTGTCTGTGTTATATGTGCCTGTGTGTCTGTGTTATATGTGCTTCTGTGTCTGTGAGAAATGTGAATCTACACAAGCAGGATTTTCAATGTTATTATCGGTATCACAAAACCCATGGAGTAGCTTTTTGTTTTGTACC
>JBAKBP010008293.1:0-92477 GCA_037953745.1 Lithodes maja
CCGTGTTGCATCGGCCATCACCACTCAACCCATCACTTTGCTGCCACATCATGAACATTGGGTATCCATCCATCCAACCCTGACAGGAGAACTCATTCACACTCCTTCTCTTCAGAGCCCTTTTAACAGGGATTGCCTCACTGCACCTGCCATCTTAAAACAAAACGCAGTACGTATAGCCAACATCTCCGACCACCCTATCACCTTACCCAGGGGTCTCACCATTGGAGAACTGGAGACCTACGATGACCAGCCCTCACCTACCACCACCACCATTCCTTCATCAACTCCATCACTCCCGGAAATTCCTGCTCACCTCACCCCTCAGCAAAAGGACGATCTGTGTCAGTTAATGACAGAATACCAGGACATCTTCGCCACCAACTCCCAAGATGTAGGCCACACCCATGTACTAGAACATCACATACATACTGTCGGACCCCCAGTGAGACCAGCTATACGAAGAAAGAACCCCCTTCAGCGCCAAGAAGAACATAAACAAGTTGCAGAAATGCTAGAAGCAGGCATCGTCAACCCCTCAACTAGCCCTTGGTCCTCCCCAGTGGTACTGGTCAAGAAGAAGGATGGGTCCTCTCGTTTCTGCATCGACTATCGACAACTCAACGATCTCACCATCAAGGATGCCACCCCTCTGCCCCGCATCGACAACTCCCTAGATTCCCTACTAGGGGCCAGATGGTTCTCCACTCTGGACCTGCAATCAGGGTATTGGCAAGTCCCCATGGCCCCCACAGACCAAGAAAAGACGGCTTTTTCCACCAGTCAAGGAAAGTTATACGAGTTCTCTGTACTACCGTTCGGATTGTGTAATGGTCCTGCCACCTTCTCCCGGCTGATGGAATCCGTACTTCAGGGATTAACTTGGGAAACATGTTTGGCCTACTTAGACGACATCATCGTGTTTGGCCGCACCTGGGCAGAACACCTCCAGCGCCTCCGCCAAGTTTTCCAGAGAATCCGGCAAGCCGGATTGAATATGAAAACCACCAAATGTACCATGGCTCGACATCAGGTACAATTCCTAGGACATCTGGTATCCGAAGAAGGACTCGCCCCCGACCCAAAGAAACTACAAGCCATCCAAGAGATCCAACCTCCGAAGTCAGTGAAAGGAGTGAGGGCTTTTCTGGGGTTAGCATCTTACTATCGGAGATTCGTGAAGAATTTTTCTACAATTGTCAGACCTCTGCACGACTTAACCCGGAAAGAAGAACCTTTTGTGTGGACCCCCGACCGCATCCAAACCTTCAACTCCCTCAAGGACCTGCTCGTGTCTGCCCCCGTCGTCTCTTTTCCGGACTACCAACTTCCATTCCGACTCTACACCGACGTGTCCCTCCTCGGCGTCGGTGCAGTCCTCTCCCAAAATCGAGAAGGACGCGAGCACATCATTGCTTGTGCCAGCCGGACCTTAACCCCTGCAGAGACCAACTACCCCGTAACCAAGAGAGAATGCTTAGGCATCGTTTGGGCCCTCCAACACTTCCGGGCCTACCTAGCGGGCGTCAAAATCACCATCATCACGGACCACCAAGCCCTACAATGGCTCAGAAGATCAGACACTAAAAACGCCCTGACAGTCCGTTGGCGAGAGTCACTGGAGGAATTCGACTTTGAAATCTCCTATCGGCCGGGAAAACTCCACACCAATGCAGACGCCTTATCCCAGCTACCTCTTGCACCAGAACAACTCAAAGCCATTCAAGACCCATGACCCCCACCTACCACCACTCACCCTCTCATACAGGCGTACCTCCGGAACGAAAAACCTAATTGGATCTCCACCCGACTATTTGGCCTCTTGCAAAGAAGGGGAGACGTACTCTTCACACCCGAAGGTCAGATTGTACTAGGCCCCGAAGATGCAGAGCAAATGATGTCTTCCCTGCACACCAACAACGGGATCTACCTAGGACAGAAGAAATTGGTGAACACCTTCAAGAACACCTACTGGACTCCTCGCCCATACACCACTGCCAAATAGATCACCGAAGCCTGCCGCGCCTGCACCCTGGGAAAAGATCAAACACGCACTCCAGGACCCTCCGGCAAACTCATCGCTTCTAAACCTTGGCAACTTCTGGCAGTTGACGTCATGGGGCCTCTGCAAAATGACAGAGGATACCGCTACATCATCACCTTTGTGGATACGTACTCCAAATACGTCATCGCTTGCCCTGCCCGAGAACACACAGCTATGGCCGTAACAGAGGCATTATTACAACATGTGTTTCCATACTTTGGATTGCCTCAGGCAATCCACCCCGACAATGCCCCTGAATTTACTGGACAAATTTGGACACAGATCTCAGAGATATTCGGGTTCCACATTAGCCATTCTTCACCTTACTGGCCAAAAGGGAACTCCATATGCGAGCGTTCCCATCGAACCATCGCCAATCAAATCCGGACCCGCCTGCAACAGATGAACTCCTCGGACTGGACCAGCCAAGTTCGCATCATACAATGGGGAATAAACACCTGCCCCAGAGACAACGGGATCACCCCTCACGAGATGGTTTTTGGAAGCCCACCTCTCCTAATACCTCTACATCACCTAGCTGCCCCTACTGAGCCGTTGCCAGGTCTAAACACCAACCTCGTCCATCTTAGAAACCGCCTACGTCAGCTCCAATTCTCGCAAGGTCTCCAGCCTGATGAAGTCCCCAAAAACAACCCTCACCGAGTAGGCGACCTGGTAATGGTAGCCATCTTGCCTGTACCCTCCAAACTGAAGCCACGGTACAAGGGTCCTGTTGAGGTCCTCAAAATTCCTAACTGTTTCCAGGTCATAATTAACTATCACAGGGAATCTCGCACTTATAGGAATAGATTTGTCAGAAGGTTCCAACCTCTTAACAAAAATGTAACTTTAGTCGCTGAACCAGACCAGGATGTTAAATGTACTACCCCTGTTTCAAATCTTCACCCTCAAACCTCCCTTCTTCCCAGACCTGACCCCCTCACCCATTCCGTACCTCCTCCTCAGCCTCCTTTCACACCCCCCCTCATTTCTCCTTTGCCTGCCTTTAACTCTCCTGTTCCTCAGCCTCCTGTCGCCCTCCCCACTCGCCTTACCCAGTTCACCCCTTCTCACCTCCCTAAACACCAACCTCCTCCTATCCTCTCTACCCAACCTCAAACCTCCCCCTCTTCTCCTTTACCTCCTGTCAGCCACCCCCCTCTTCTACCCCACTTCACCCCTTCCCGCATCCCTAAGCTCAAACCTCCGTCCTTTCCCTCTCTCCAAACTGTGACGCATGTCGAGTATGAGCATGCTGTACAGAACGCCCAGTCAGGCCCCACTCTCGCTAGGATCGTCAGGGCAGGAACTTTGGCTGTAGTCTGTGTAGAATTTCCTAACTTAGTTTATGTGAACCGTTGTACTATAAGTATTATAAATATGTATTTTGTTTTCATCTGAGTCAACGAGTTCTATTTTATATCATTAGTTATAAGTATTGTGTGTGTGGGACTTATATGTAATGATGAGGAGAGAGAGAGAGATTACGTAACGGGGGCCAGTGAATGCACCACGCGGCAGGTAGGCCTAACTCCCTCCTCCCTCCTCCCTCCTCCTTCTCAGCGCGTGGGAAATCCTTTGTCGATCCCAGATTGAGAGAGAATATTACGTAATGATTGTCAGTGGGCGGTCCTTAGTAGTTGGCGATCTGCTCACTAGAGGGCCGAGTATAAAAAGGGAGGTCTCGCCATGCTTTATTCATTTGATTTAAATTACTGAATATTATATAATGTTAACAATGAAGCGTTCTGGTTGAGCCCAGAATCTTTTACTCTCTAACTATATTTCTAACTTCTATCTATTCTTCACCTATTATTACACACCCCAATACCCTCCAAGTTAACCCTCCAAATATTCTTCCATTCCAAAGTCCCAAATTCCTCCAATCTATTATCAGTCTGTTTCTATCTTTACTCTAGCCATCAGTCAGTCAGCTTTATTCAGAACTCATCAGGCAGAGCGACTTCTCATATCCCTTGCAACTATCCATATTCTTCCGACTGATGTGAACTTTCTCTACTCTCTGAACAGCCTATCTTCTTCTCTTCTCGTCCCTTTTTAACCAATGACCCCTTTGGTGCAGATTTAGTCAGCCAAAGTATTATCGCTTGAGTTCTCACGAGATAAGTGCCTGTTAGATAGCCTATTTTTGGAAGGGTTAACTAGAATAGGATTGATTGATGTTTGTTGCACTCGTATATGCATTTCCCTGTGTGCGATTATTCATGTTCCTGTTTTCTGCTGGTTTAGGCAATGCTAGACTGGGATAGGGTTTCTGAGTTGTGATTTCCTATGAGTACTAGGCTGCGGTTGAACCAGTACAATTGCAACGGAGACGTGGAACGCCTAGGTGGTCTTTCTGACTGTGTACCGTGGGAGTTTAGCACTGTGTTGCGAGTGAGGGCTTTTGCCTCTGCCACCCAACACTGTGCTATCTCATTTGCTTGACTTTGAGAGGATCGCCAGGAGAGAACCAGATACTAGTGATCTGGATCTCTCAAGAGAGCATCCCGTCAATTAACGTAATTTGGCCGCACAGTCTTAAGGACCTCGCTAGGCTACGAGCCGCTTGCTCAGCCATTGTCTCTTAACCTTATGTATCCCAGCTAGACTTTGCTCGACCAGCAGATACAGCATAGTATTGAAGCTTCTCCTTATGTATATTATTGTTTATGCACTATTGATTTCATGTGTGGCACGCTTAGCTACTTCAGAGATTAGTGGCCCACGAGCACAATCTTAGTAGGCTATTGCCAGTGCATTGTCGGAGTACTTCTTCTTAATGTTTGCCATATCCTATTGCTTATTCTTATAATTCTTCTTATGTCAATTTAAAGCCTTTAATTACCAGTGAGTTATTCATTAAATTGCTGTTCAAAATCCGATACTTACTTCTTATGAGTATTCGAGAAGCATCTAACTTATCAGAAGATTCCTTGCTTGATGCTCGAGGACTATTGTTTAACGTAACGTAATAGTGCCGATCCGAAGTAGAGGGTGGAGGACTTCTTAAGTTCTTAGTTCAAGGGTGGATTACTTCGGCTTCGGCCAACACTATTCTTTAGTGTTGTAGTACTTTCTTCTTTGTTTGATTGTTGACCAGACTAGATAACTCCCGTCTAGTTATTAGTCTGTTGTGTGAAACGCTAGTACCGAGTTCTTGTATACCCCGTTATAGCAGATAGAACTCTGGAGTGTAGTGGCGTTTTTTGTTCGGCTGGCAGTACTCTGGGGTTGGGATCGTGTGTTTCCGTTGTGGCAGCGAGCCATACTCGAGTCCTGTGTAAGAGCCCTAGTGTACCCGAGTGCCCGGTCGTAACAAATGGCGACCTTGCTTAGGATTTTGTGAACAGTATACATTTTTGCAGAGTTGTACAACATTTGTTTGTTTGTACTTTAGCGTACATAGTGAATGTTACGACCGGGCACTCGGGTACACTAGGGCTCTTACACAGGACTCGAGTATGGCTCGCTGCCACAACGGAAACACACGATCCCAACCCCAGAGTACTGCCAGCCGAACAAAAAACGCCACTACCCTCCAGAGTTCTATCTGCTATAACGGGGTATACAAGAACTCGGTACTAGCGTTTCACACAACAGACTAATAGCAAGACGGGAGTTATCTAGTCTGGTCAACAATCAAACAAAGAAGAAAGTACTACAACACTAAAGAATAGTGTTGGCCGAAGCCGAAGTAATCCACCCTTGAACTAAGAACTTAAGAAGTCCTCCACCCTCTACTTCGGATCGGCACTATTACGTTACGTTAAACAATAGTCCTCGAGCATCAAGCAAGGAATCTTCTGATAAGTTAGATGCTTCTCGAATACTCGTAAGAAGTAAGTATCGGATTTTGAACAGCAATTTAATGAATAACTCACTGGTAATTAAAGGCTTTAAATTGACATAAGAAGAATTATAAGAATAAGCAATAGGATATGGCAAACATTAAGAAGAAGTACTCCGACAATGCACTGGCAATAGCCTACTAAGATTGTGCTCGTGGGCCACTAATCTCTGAAGTAGCTAAGCGTGCCACACATGAAATCAATAGTGCTTAAACAATAATATACATAAGGAGAAGCTTCAATACTATACTGTATCTGCTGGTCGAGCAAAGTCTAGCTGGGATATCTAAGGTTAAGAGACAATGGCTGAGCAAGCGGCTCGTAGCCTAGCGAGGTCCTTAAGACTGTGCGGCCAAATTACGGTAATTGACGGGATGCTCTCTTGAGAGATCCAGATCACTAGTATCTGGTTCTCTCCTGGCGATCCTCTCAAAGTCAAGCAAATGAGATAGCACAGTGTTGGGTGGCACAGGCAAAAGCCCTCACTCGCAACACAGTGCTAAACTCCCACGGTACACAATCAAAAAGACCCCCTAGGCTTCCCACGTCTCCGTTGCAATTGTGCTGGTTCAACCAACCTAGCACTCATAGGAAATCACAACTCGAGGAACCCTATCCCAGTCTAGCATTACCTAAACCAGCAGAAAACAGGAACATGAATAATAGTACACAGGGAAATGCATATACGAGTGCAACAAACATCAATCAATCCTATTCTAGTTAACCCTTCCAAAAATAGGCTATCTAACAGGCACTTATCTCGTGAGAACTCAAGCGATAATACTTTGGCTGACTAAATCTGCACCAAAGGGGTCATTGGTTAAAAAGGGACGAGAAGAGAAGAAAATAGGCTGTTCAGAGAGTAGAGAAAGTTCACATCAGTCGGAAGAATATCGATAGTTGCAAGGGATATGAGAGGTCGCTTTGCCTGATGAGTTCTGAAGCATGGTGGCAAAAACCTCTCTTTTTATACTCGGCCCTCTAGCGGCATATCTCAAACTACTTAAGGACCGCCCACTGGCAATCATGACGTCATATTCTCTCAATCTGGGATTGACAAAGAACTTCCCACGCGCTGAAAGGGAGGAAGGGAGGAGGGAATTAGGCCTACACACCTCGTGGCGCGCTCACTGGCTGTCGTTACATAACTCTCTCTCTCATCATTGTATATAAGTCCCACACACAATACTTATAACACAACGGTTCACATAAACTGAGTTAGGAAACTCTACACAGACTACAGCCAAAGTTCCTGCCCTGACGATCCTAGCGAGGGTGGGGCCTGACTGGGCGTTCTGTACAGCATGCTCATACTCGACATGCGTCACACCTCCCCCAAGATTTTACTTGCTCAACCCTGAGCTAAAATCTGATATACAGAACCCCATCAAACCCCTCACACCCAGCGACCGCATGGCACTAAAACAACGCTGAGTTTATCACTAAAACACATCTTATAAAAAAAAATTCACATTTCATAACTCCTCCCAACAATAGTAAAAGACACAATATCATGCTCCCAGAGCGAGCTTACAGCAGCTCAGCCGTTTGATAGTTCGTGGACTACTCAAACCTTATAGGCTATGACAAACTTATACAATTATCTTCATCAAAAAGAAAGAGTTTTTATATGATTTTTATATTTTAATATGTTTTTTCCCGGCTGCACTATAAGGGCAGCCTATTTTTCTTCTATACCAAACGCTCAACTCCTGCTTTACGACCCAATACGCTGGGCTACAACCGCGAGCCAACAAGCACCAAGCGCAAAATACTACTCAAACCAAAGCAGGAGGCTACCCGTGTGTCAATTTACCCAGGATCATATACCCCTGAACGACCACATGCAACCTCGTTGTCACAACCGGCAATATGGCTTATGTCCAGGTTATATACCAATAACCTTAGTGACCACCTGGTCAGCCTCATATTCCGATTGTGAAACGGGTCCAAGATCTTGAGAGGGTAATGATCTGGGTAAACTACACCGACCGGACCATAGGCTGGAACATAGATCTCGAAATGCCCCAGCCTATGGTCCGGTCGGTGTAGTTTACCCAGATCATTACCCTCTCAAGAGGGTACTCGGGTACACTAGGGCTCTTACACAAAAAAAAAATATTCTTCAATATGTACGCTAAAGTACGAACAAACAAATGTTGTACAACTCTGCAAAAAATTATACTGTTCACAAAATCCTGGCAAGGTCGCCATTTGTTACGACCGGGCACTCGGGTACACTAGGGCTCTTACACAGGACTCGAGTATGGCTCGCTGCCACAACGGAAACACACGATCCCAACCCCAGAGTACTGCCAGCCGAACAAAAAACGCCACTACCCTCCAGAGTTCTATCTGCTATAACGGGGTATACAAGAACTCGGTACTAGCGTTTCACACAACAGACTAATAGCAAGACGGGAGTTATCTAGTCTGGTCAACAATCAAACAAAGAAGAAAGTACTACAACACTAAAGAATAGTGTTGGCCGAAGCCGAAGTAATCCACCCTTGAACTAAGAACTTAAGAAGTCCTCCACCCTCTACTTCGGATCGGCACTATTACGTTACGTTAAACAATAGTCCTCGAGCATCAAGCAAGGAATCTTCTGATAAGTTAGATGCTTCTCGAATACTCGTAAGAAGTAAGTATCGGATTTTGAACAGCAATTTAATGAATAACTCACTGGTAATTAAAGGCTTTAAATTGACATAAGAAGAATTATAAGAATAAGCAATAGGATATGGCAAACATTAAGAAGAAGTACTCCGACAATGCACTGGCAATAGCCTACTAAGATTGTGCTCGTGGGCCACTAATCTCTGAAGTAGCTAAGCGTGCCACACATGAAATCAATAGTGCTTAAACAATAATATACATAAGGAGAAGCTTCAATACTATACTGTATCTGCTGGTCGAGCAAAGTCTAGCTGGGATATCTAAGGTTAAGAGACAATGGCTGAGCAAGCGGCTCGTAGCCTAGCGAGGTCCTTAAGACTGTGCGGCCAAATTACGGTAATTGACGGGATGCTCTCTTGAGAGATCCAGATCACTAGTATCTGGTTCTCTCCTGGCGATCCTCTCAAAGTCAAGCAAATGAGATAGCACAGTGTTGGGTGGCACAGGCAAAAGCCCTCACTCGCAACACAGTGCTAAACTCCCACGGTACACAATCAAAAAGACCCCCTAGGCTTCCCACGTCTCCGTTGCAATTGTGCTGGTTCAACCAACCTAGCACTCATAGGAAATCACAACTCGAGGAACCCTATCCCAGTCTAGCATTACCTAAACCAGCAGAAAACAGGAACATGAATAATAGTACACAGGGAAATGCATATACGAGTGCAACAAACATCAATCAATCCTATTCTAGTTAACCCTTCCAAAAATAGGCTATCTAACAGGCACTTATCTCGTGAGAACTCAAGCGATAATACTTTGGCTGACTAAATCTGCACCAAAGGGGTCATTGGTTAAAAAGGGACGAGAAGAGAAGAAAATAGGCTGTTCAGAGAGTAGAGAAAGTTCACATCAGTCGGAAGAATATCGATAGTTGCAAGGGATATGAGAGGTCGCTTTGCCTGATGAGTTCTGAAGCATGGTGGCAAAAACCTCTCTTTTTATACTCGGCCCTCTAGCGGCATATCTCAAACTACTTAAGGACCGCCCACTGGCAATCATGACGTCATATTCTCTCAATCTGGGATTGACAAAGAACTTCCCACGCGCTGAAAGGGAGGAAGGGAGGAGGGAATTAGGCCTACACACCTCGTGGCGCGCTCACTGGCTGTCGTTACATAACTCTCTCTCTCATCATTGTATATAAGTCCCACACACAATACTTATAACACAACGGTTCACATAAACTGAGTTAGGAAACTCTACACAGACTACAGCCAAAGTTCCTGCCCTGACGATCCTAGCGAGGGTGGGGCCTGACTGGGCGTTCTGTACAGCATGCTCATACTCGACATGCGTCACATGAAGAATATTTTTTTTGTATGGCAATTAGTAGAGCATTTAAGAGACTCCAGTTAATTTAGTAATTAGTGCTTGCATAAGGAAGTTTAACACTTTTGTCTCGAGAATTTTTTTGTGGACTTCAGTATGTCGTGCCCTAGCACTGACGAGGAGCGAGAGATGCCATTTGAAGAGGTGCCGTTAGTAACTAGTGAGGAGGATGCTAGACTTTTTGTGAGTAAGCGGTACCACGTGACGGAGGGGAGGCTGACTGGGGTGAATGTTTATGGCTTGCACCTGATAGCCAAGGTTTTGGGTCTATCCAATGTAGGAGGGATGTCCAAGGGGGAGCTGATTTCCTGGGTGTTGCGTGGGCGACATGGGGTTTCGGAGGAGAGGGCGTTTGGGGGGGTTCCTCCCCAGATCCCCTCTCACTCGACTCCCACAGTGCCGTCCACTCAAGTACCGGAGGTTAGCACCCTCCCACAGAGGGATGAGAATTGGAAGATTGGAGTGCCCTCGGGCGGTGCGTATGGTGGTTCCCCAGTTCTTGCCCCCCCTCCTTCAGTAGTGGCAGCTCCCTCTTCCTGCCTGTCTCCAGATATGATATTTAGACTTGAGCTTGCTAAAATTGAGTCTAGGAAGTATGAGATTGAGGCTGAGACTAGGAAGCATGAGATTGAGGTTAGGAGGCAGGAGGATGAGACCAGGAGGCATGAGGCTGAGGTTAGGAGGCACGAGGCTGAGCTTAGGTACGACTCAGAGAAATATTGTGCTCAAATAGATTTAGATAAGACTCGTGCAGAGTCGACAGGGATTCGGATGGGCCGTGAGGGCCAAGTAAGAGAACAGTCCTTGTCCCACTTAGTCAAGTTGGTGCCGGCATTTAGTGAAACTGAAGTCACAGAATTTTTTAATCGTTTTGAGAAGAAGTGTAGGGAGCATAATTGGCCTGAAGAGAAGTGGGCAGCTCTAGTCTCCTCAAGACTTACGGGTAAGGGTCTGAAGGCTTATGATGCACTACCTTTAGAGTCTTGCATTGACTACCCAGTATTGAAGAGAGCTGTCCTACGGGCATACGAGTTGCAACCAGAAACATATCGATTGAAGTTTCGGGGTGTTACGAAGACTAGGGAGGCGACCTTTCTTGAACATGCCCGGGACTTAAAAGATGCACTTACAAACTGGACACGTTCTGAGAAAGCTGAGACGGCCGAACAGTTGACTGAGCTGTTTCTGCTCGAGCAGTTTTATAAGTGTACTGGTGCAGATATGACTTTAACTATTAAAGAAAAGAACCCTAAAACTCTACAGGAGGCAGCTGAGATGGCTGACCTCCGGCTATCACTAATTCGTGGGTGCGGGTCTGCCCAGCGTAGTGAGGCAGGTAACAAGGGGCGTGACGCCCCACCCCCCCGAGTTAGTGATATACATTATGCAAACAAGTACAAGAGCTATGATACCAAGACTGACCACAAGACTAGCACCGTCCCATTTAAGAAGGGGCCGGGCCCTTCCCAGTACCAAGGGAAGCCCAAAGGGGAGTTGGAGTGTTATCATTGTCATGAAAAGGGGCACTTTGCAAGAGTCTGTCCTAGCAAACCACCTACAGCAGCTGTGTCTTTGGCCTGCAACATTGGTGTGTCTCCGAAGTCTTCTGAGTTTGCCCGGGGCAGTTCGTCAGAGGCTGAGGCACAGCCAATGCAGAAACACCTGAGAGGCTCGAACCCTGCTCAGGATGTTTTTTGCGACCATAGAGGACGGGGTTGCGTGATGTGGGCGGGGCGCAAGCATGGAGTAGAGGTCTTGCGTGATACAGGTGCTTCCCAGACTCTGATGAATAACTTGACTGGCTACCCTATAAATGCGGCTCGGGTGGTAGTGGTGCAGGGTATTAATGCAACTCGGTCATACCCTCTGGTGCAGTTGGAGTTGGAGGTGGATGGTGTGGCACGTGAATTGGATGTCGGGATTGTGGAGAAACTGCCAGTGGAGGGCGTCGACCTTCTTCTCGGCAACGACTTTGCAATGCCCGCTTCTGAGGTTCTACCCTTAGTCGTTGCCGAGAGGCCGGCCGACGTGAGTGGGGAAGAGCAAGAGTGGGTCGAGCGGTGCCAGACACAACCCCTGGCGTGTGTTGTCACCCGAGCTCGGGCAGATAAAGTGTCACAGCCTAGTCCTCCGTCTTCAGACCAGCAGAGGAACGATCAACAGGAGGAGGCTAAAGCTGGAGTTGGTTTTAAGAGTTTTGACTCGGCGGCTCTCCTGGGTGATTTAGTATTGGCACCTATGTTAGAGTCTGGAGAGGCCCCAGGACCTGTCACAGCTAGTGAGGAGGTAGGGCCGGAAGAGACTCCGAGGCAGCAACGTTACACACGGAGAGAAAAAAGGGTTGCTCAGTTTGATATTGGGGGAGGACTTGGGTTGCTTCGGAAGCATCTAGACAGGTTGGTTCCCTCAGATATTTGTAAACTGCAGTTGGAGGGTCCGGAAGTTCAGAAGTGTGGTAATGGTGCTGTCGAGATCAAACACGAGGACGGGGAAGCATGTCATGTAAACCTGTTGGAGGAGTTTGTGAGGCAACCACCTGAGCAGCCTACTGTCCCTGCGTTGGTCTGCCGCGGCCAAGGTGGAGAAGGAGAGGGGGGCAGTAGGGCACAGGTGGAGGAGAGTAGGGATTGTCATGTCTCGGCGGAGCAGTGGGCGGGGGACACGAGTCTGGTGGCTGTGGAAGCGCTAGAGCACCTGCCTGAGCAGCAGTGTGCAGCACTCCAGCACCAGCTCGGTTCATACCCCACTGGTCGTGCCGAGCCCCTGAGTCTCACAACTCGGGCGGTGCGAGATGTTCCGCGGGCAGGTCACGTGAATGTTGAAAGACCGTTAGCCTCGTTGTTTCGGTGGTTCAAGGTGGGCGACGAGGCTTTGGCATGGTTGCCAGGTCAGGGTCGACCCATGGCTGCCAAGGGTGGTGGTCAAAAGGAGGACATTGAGCAGATTAGTGAGGTTGGCTGTGGAGTGGATGTGCCCGGTCATCACATAGCCTCCCAATGCTGCTCTAGTCTAATGCAACAGCCCTACCATAGACCGACTGTATCTGGCCATGTCTCTAAAAACGGTGATGCTGAGCAGGCAGATGTCGTCTCAAGGAATGCGGGGGTGCGCATGTACGGTATCGGCGGGGAAGCCTTAGCAATAATGAACTATGGGAGTGACTGCACAGGTGGTACTGATTGTCCCTCTCATGACCTGGCTGTTCTAGGGACGAAGGTGGAGAAGGAGGGAGACTACAGGTTAGAAGCTGCGGTCTCGGCTGGGTTGTGGGAGGGCACTAGGCATGTTGTTCGTGGAGACAGTGCAAGGCAGTTGTTTACTAGGCTATGGCAGTACTTTCGCATGTTTGTTGCTTCTCCAGGCCTGATGTACGGGGTAGAATCCGACAGGCAGGCTGGAGATAGTGCAAGGCTCAGTTTAATTCCCTACCGTATAAATCCTGCTCGACAGCCTGTGGTGCAAGCAGAGCTGGATTACGTGTGGACGAAGGGTCTGAGGGATAAGGAATGTCGTGAGTGGTCGTTGCCTGTAACTTTGCAACCGGTGTTAAGTGGCAAGACTAGTGAGTGTGTTGATTGTGAGAGTGTGTATGCATTATCCCTGACAGACGCCTATACCTTATCAAGAGTTGACGACACCATAGACCGCCTCGGGGCTGCATCGCCTATCACGAGGGTGGATTTAGTGAAAGGTTGCTGGCAGGTACCTTTGTACGAGCGTGCTGGAGAGGTGTGTGGTTTTGTTGTGGACGGGGGTGCCTACCGGTGCAATGTTATGCCTGACGGACTTAAGAATGCACTAGCAACGTTTCAGAACCTGATGAATGAAAGTGAAAAGGACGATGATGGGCTGGAGCATCCTGTTAGTTTCTGCTCGGAGAAGTACAATTCGGCCCAGGGGAGCTGCTCTGTTGTCGAGGAGGAGCTGCTGGCGGTTGTGCTTGCGCTGGGGCATTTCGAGGTCTATGTTCCAGCCTATGGTCCGGTCGTTGTAGTTTACCCAGATCATCACCCTCTCAAGATCTTGGACCAGTTTCACAATCGGAATATGAGGCTGACCAGGTGGTCACTAAGGTTATTGGTATATAACCTGGACATACGCCATATTGCCGGTTGTGACAACGTGGTTGCAGATGGTCGTTCAAGGGTATATGATCCTGGGTAGATTGACACACGGGTAGCCTCCTGCTTTAGTTTGAATAGTATTTTGCGCTTGGTGCTTGTTGGCTCGCGGTTGTAGCCCAGCGTATTGGGTCGTAAAGCAGGAGTTGAGCGTTTGGTATAGAAGAAAATAGGCTGCCCTTATAGTGCAGCCGGGAAAAACATATTAAAATATAAAAATCATAAAAAAAATCTTTCTTTTGATATAGATAATTGTATAAGTTTGTCATAGCCTATAGAGTTTGAGCAGTCCACGAACTATCAAACGGCTGAGCTGCTGTAAGCTCGCTCTGGGAGCATGATATTGTGTATTTTGCTATTGTTGGGAGGAGTTATAAAATGTGAATTTTTTTTTTATAAGATGTGTTTTAGTGATAAACTCAGCTTTGTTTTAGTGCCATGCGGTCGCTGGGTGTGAGGGGCTTGATGGGGTTCTGTGTGTCAGATTTTAGCTCAGGGTTGAGCAAGTAAAATCTTGGGGGAGGTGTGACGCATGTCGAGTATGAGCATGCTGTACAGAACGCCCAGTCAGGCCCCACTCTCGCTAGGATCGTCAGGGCAGGAACTTTGGCTGTAGTCTGTGTAGAATTTCCTAACTTAGTTTATGTGAACCGTTGTACTATAAGTATTATAAATATGTATTTTGTTTTCATCTGAGTCAACGAGTTCTATTTTATATCATTAGTTATAAGTATTGTGTGTGTGGGACTTATATGTAATGATGAGGAGAGAGAGAGAGATTACGTAACGGGGGCCAGTGAATGCACCACGCGGCAGGTAGGCCTAACTCCCTCCTCCCTCCTCCCTCCTCCTTCTCAGCGTGTGGGAAATCCTTTGTCGATCCCAGATTGAGAGAGAATATTACGTAATGATTGTCAGTGGGCGGTCCTTAGTAGTTGGCGATCTGCTCACTAGAGGGCCGAGTATAAAAAGGGAGGTCTCGCCATGCTTTATTCAGAACTCATCAGGCAGAGCGACTTCTCATATCCCTTGCAACTATCCATATTCTTCCGACTGATGTGAACTTTCTCTACTCTCTGAACAGCCTATCTTCTTCTCTTCTCGTCCCTTTTTAACCAATGACCCCTTTGGTGCAGATTTAGTCAGCCAAAGTATTATCGCTTGAGTTCTCACGAGATAAGTGCCTGTTAGATAGCCTATTTTTGGAAGGGTTAACTAGAATAGGATTGATTGATGTTTGTTGCACTCGTATATGCATTTCCCTGTGTGCGATTATTCATGTTCCTGTTTTCTGCTGGTTTAGGCAATGCTAGACTGGGATAGGGTTTCTGAGTTGTGATTTCCTATGAGTACTAGGCTGCGGTTGAACCAGTACAATTGCAACGGAGACGTGGAACGCCTAGGTGGTCTTTCTGACTGTGTACCGTGGGAGTTTAGCACTGTGTTGCGAGTGAGGGCTTTTGCCTCTGCCACCCAACACTGTGCTATCTCATTTGCTTGACTTTGAGAGGATCGCCAGGAGAGAACCAGATACTAGTGATCTGGATCTCTCAAGAGAGCATCCCGTCAATTAACGTAATTTGGCCGCACAGTCTTAAGGACCTCGCTAGGCTACGAGCCGCTTGCTCAGCCATTGTCTCTTAACCTTATGTATCCCAGCTAGACTTTGCTCGACCAGCAGATACAGCATAGTATTGAAGCTTCTCCTTATGTATATTATTGTTTATGCACTATTGATTTCATGTGTGGCACGCTTAGCTACTTCAGAGATTAGTGGCCCACGAGCACAATCTTAGTAGGCTATTGCCAGTGCATTGTCGGAGTACTTCTTCTTAATGTTTGCCATATCCTATTGCTTATTCTTATAATTCTTCTTATGTCAATTTAAAGCCTTTAATTACCAGTGAGTTATTCATTAAATTGCTGTTCAAAATCCGATACTTACTTCTTATGAGTATTCGAGAAGCATCTAACTTATCAGAAGATTCCTTGCTTGATGCTCGAGGACTATTGTTTAACGTAACGTAATAGTGCCGATCCGAAGTAGAGGGTGGAGGACTTCTTAAGTTCTTAGTTCAAGGGTGGATTACTTCGGCTTCGGCCAACACTATTCTTTAGTGTTGTAGTACTTTCTTCTTTGTTTGATTGTTGACCAGACTAGATAACTCCCGTCTAGTTATTAGTCTGTTGTGTGAAACGCTAGTACCGAGTTCTTGTATACCCCGTTATAGCAGATAGAACTCTGGAGTGTAGTGGCGTTTTTTGTTCGGCTGGCAGTACTCTGGGGTTGGGATCGTGTGTTTCCGTTGTGGCAGCGAGCCATACTCGAGTCCTGTGTAAGAGCCCTAGTGTACCCGAGTGCCCGGTCGTAACAAAACTCAAACCTTTCCCTCTCTCTCTGCCCTCACTTCACCTCAGCAACCCCTTTCTGACCAGTCACCATTAACCAGTCATACCTCCTCTAGCCTTCCCCCATCTCCACCAAAACTCACCAACATACCCCCTGCTTTACCTATCACCCCCAGTCTTCGCCCTAAAACCCCTTTCTGTAATCCCTCACCTGTCCCTCCTGACTCTAAAAACCTACTTTCCTCTCCTAAATCTATTTCCCCTCCATCGCGTAAAACCATACATAAATTTCGCCCAATGACACCATTAACCCCCTCTCCCCCCTTCCCCAGACTGCCTTCTCATACCCGCTGTGGGAGACCAGTCAAGCCACCCACCAAATGGGAACCAGCCCTTTCCCAGCCAAGAACAAGAAAAGGGCAAAACTCAGCTGCCCGGAGCCACGTCACCAAGCCGGTTCCAAGCTCCTCCCCCCAGCCTGGTACTTCGGCGTCCGCACCACCGAATGACAAGGGCCCAGCCAAGATCTCTGTCCTCACTCACCACCCACCTCCCACCACGACGACACCCTCGCTGACCTTTCTCACCAATATGAGAATTGACCAGATAGCCCTAGTGCGGAAGGACTCCACCATCCTGATCAGATCACCTCACCAACTTCTCGACCAGCTGAAATACTACGACTCCTCTTCTCTCCTCACCCTCACCGGAGACCAGAGGGCCACACCGAACAACAGGGGGATTATCTACCACCACCTCCTCCAACACCTGACCCCCATCTTCCAGGATGCTACCTCTAGACACTACCACCTTGAGTCCCGGGGTCGGGACTTTTCTCTGCCCGACGGTAGTGAGATGCGGTCTAGGAACGGTGTTACCGCATCTCCAGCTTGTCACAGCCATGCGACAGCCTTCCCCCTGCAATCCAGACCCACGACAAACCTGCCCCTGCCCGTATCGCCAAGATAACGGTGGAACGAGTGTGACACGTCCGTCCCGAGTGGACCACACCAGTCACCCACGGCAAGTCATTTTCTTTAACCACCAGAGCCAAACAAAATGACCATCGCAGGGGTAACCATTACAAACCCCCATCAGCCAGCCCAGTAACTCCTCAACCTAGCTACACAACCACAGGTGGTACCAGGTTGTTACCTAAATTACCTTTCATGTCCCCTATCAAAGAACCTAAAGCTCTTTCAGAACCAAAACCTCTCTTCCCCAGATTGCCTTTCATATCCCCTATCAAGGAACCTAAAGCTCTTGCATCCATTCAATCTAAACCATTGTCCCGGGTTAAAGTCACTCATAAACCAAAACTTGCCTATCCTTCCAGCCAACAATACGTCTTAACCCCCAGAATAAGTCATCATCCATTGTAAGAAACTCATCCGCTTCCTCTCCCACCAGGAAGCCATCACCCCATAATGTGTACAGATCTGCCCTGAGGAATCTTCCTCCAGCTACATCTACAAGGGCCAGCCAAAAGTTGAGGCGCACCACTCCCAGGACTACAAGGACCTAACCACCACGCGCGGACACCACTCCAGCGCCTTTGATCCTCTCAAGCCGGGCGCCTTAAGTCTGGGCAAGAATATTCACAAGTACTCAGCCAGTCTGGACATCAGTAACTAAGCTTGCCTTTGGTATCTTTTTATCTGGGTAAAAGCAGCCAGAATAGCTGGTGTTCACACTTGAAGCTGTGTGCAGTGATCGGAGACGACCAGGTCGGGTTCCCCCCTTCAGGAAGAGGACTAGCTTGTGCAACCCACTTTGGGCCCCACCTTCCTGGCCTTCGATGCTGTGCCCAGACCAAGTAAATATGGATTCCTGTCTTGTTCCTTTCAAGGGATTATAAGGATAGTGCAGTACTTAGAGACGACCAGGTCGGGTTCCCCCTTCAGGAAGAGGACTAAATTGTGCAACCCACTTTGGGCCCCACCTTCACTGGCCTCTATTTACTGTATTAGTCCTGTGGTTCCAGAGTAGATTGCAAGGGAGTAATTTAATTGTCCCAAACCTTAGACTAACCATAGTGTCACTGGATAGACTGCTTGCAACGCTATACAGACCATTATGCTAGTCGCCATAACCCCCCACCAAACCCTGTAGCAGAACTCCGGCATACTCTTAGTAAGTCCCTGCTCATGCGGAGTGCAAGAGGAACCCGGGTGTCTCCCGTGGTAGGCGCAGAGGAACAAGGAGCTGTAAGGACGTAGGAGTGCAGCCTAATCCCGGACCAACATTCGGAAGTACCACGCCCCAGCCGCCCTCCTGGACCACTGGATTCTCCCTCGATCAACGGCACCTCTTCATTCCAGCTCTCCTTTAAGTGCCTTATTACGGTTTATGGGTATAGAGTTGGCTCAGGGTAGTGGTTGAAGTTATCTTCAGGGGTTCTCACTAAATAACGTCTTGCAAGAGGGCTTTCCTCTCTCCACGTAAATTGACGTTAATCTGCCCACTTGCCGGGACACATTAGACATAACTATCAGGGGATCCTTATATCCGCACATTTCCGGGTTATTGGTCTCCCATAGCCCGTCAGAGGGGACGCGCCTATATAATACCCACAGCATATGACATACACACCTATTTATACATATCCTTGTTCCCTTGTATAACTTCTAGCCTCATTCACTTAACATTCTGTCAGGTTCATAACTCGAATAGATCTCACTCTATCTCAGCTCCCGACGATTGTTGTATCAGCCTTCCGCATCTTGCTAGTTGCCCACACAAGTAGTTTTAGAATAAATAATCTTGCCAGGTGAGATCTAGCACACCTGTAGAATTCAGTTCATTTGTGAGCCTTTCAGAGCCCACCTTATTGTTGATGACCACTTGGTCATTGTTGCTTTAGAGTCAGTTAACGTCACTATTGCCGGGGACATCATAGTATGATCCAGACGACATCTGCCATTACTGCACTCTTGTTACCTTGCTGAGATCTTGCTTGAGATCTAGTTGAGTGGGAGGTAAGCCTCCACTATTTTGGATACTCTATAATTTTATCCGAGGAGTTATTGTTAAATTGAGTACGGACCCATTGTTTGACTTGCCTTATAATTGCTAATCATATTATTATTTGTATGCTCTATTTACCATTGTTGCCATTTTGATGATCTCAGTGTTCCAGAATTAAATATATTGCTCCTCCATGAACCAGGTGTAAAGTGAATAAAACCCATGTTAACTTGTCGCCTGTGTACTTATTGTCCTGCCGTGTTGTCTCTTTATTAAAGTTAAAGGTATACTTCTCCAGTTAGAGAGTTAATCATTGCACTCAGAATATCTCGCATTCCAATTTGGACCGGGCATAACAATTTGTATGCTCTATTTACCATTGGTGCCCTTTTGATGATCTCAGTGTTCCAGAATAAAATATATTGCTCCTCCATGAACCAGGTGTAAAGTGAATAAAACCCATGTTAACTTGTCGCCTGTGTACTTATTCTCCTGCCGTGTTGTCTCTTTATTAAAGTTAAAGGTATACTTCTCCAGTTAGAGAGTTAATCATTGCACTCAGAATATCTCGCGTTCCAATTTGGACCGGGCATAACACTGGTGGCAGCGGTGTCTCTTTCTCGAGGGTAGCCTTTCATTTTTTTTTCCTGCTTTAATATTTCTGAGAGTAGCACGACAGGGGTGAGTAGTCTGGATGACGGGGAGAGCACTGGATATTATTCCTTTCAAACCGGAGGAAAATGACATAGCCACCTATTTAGAGGTCGTCAAGCCAGTTCTTGGCATCATATTTAAAGATGAAGTGGCCCCTAAAATTCATACAGTAGTAATGAAGCTAGGGTGACACATGGCCCTAGTTTCCAGTTATGTGAAAGAGAACCCGGGGATGACCTGGGAACAGTTTGAGACCTATACTAAAGCTGCCATTAACCCCGTCTTAGGTACCGTAATAGCTGACCATCAGTTCCACGCTATCACATACGACGGGGACCTCGACGCCACCATCAGCAAGCTCAACAGGCTGGCTTCCACCGCTTTTACGACGGCTACAGCTGCGGAGAAGAAAGAAAACGTCCGACGTACCCTCATGAGGATCCTCCCTATTGCAGTCCGGGACCACTTCGCCATTACAGAACCGGCCGGATATGACGCGGATCTCCCTGTCATACGCCACCTTCTGGCCCTGCAGAAGTCCCGGGAGCAAGGGAAAATCGCCAGCATCAACAGAGCTCCGACTAAACCCCAAGGAGCTCCTTCCGGACCAATTTTCCATCCCAACCGCAGCCAGGATAAACCAGAAGAGTGGGCCAGGATCAAGCCTGGAGATTGGAAGCCCTGCGGATCCCAGTGCCCTATCAACGGGCTGAAACGTTCCTTCTCCGAATTGTTGGCCAAGCGCTCAAGGATTCCTTTATTCTGGGGACAGATTCCCTGGTTGAAACCATCCAGACGAGTTGCAACAATCCTGGAGGACAGCACTGCAGGAGCTGATGACCACGGCGAGCAAGCTGCAGAGGTTGGTGACCCGGACGACCACAGCACAGTCGAGCCGGAAGTCATCCGACCGGTTTTTTAGACCGCCCCCGCGCACCAACTTGGAGATTGGCGGGGGCTCGAGATAAGGGTAGCTCTACTATGATGAAACTTCCCATTTACACCCACCTCACCATCCAAGGAGTCAAATCTCGACTACTCGTCGACACCGGAGCCTCAAGATCATGTATTTTTTCCTCATATCACCAGAGACATCACAACACTTTTGGACCTCTTCAACGCTCCTCCACCACCCTTATTGATGCCAACGACAACCTCATTCCAAGTACTGGCATCACTGCACTGGTATTGATAAATACGCCCCTCAACCCAACCACGGCCATCACCACGCTTTCATGGTATTTCCCTCCCAAGAGACCACTTGCGACGGATACCTGGGATTCGATCTTCTCACTGTCCTTCGCACTACCATCCAGTGTGTGGAACGAAGATTGCTATTTTCCACCGACCACCCAGGACTCACCACTCCGAAGACTACAATACCGCTCCACAACCCCCCTCAACCTTTGAAAGCCATCCGTGTTGCATCAGCCATCACCACTCAACCCATCACATTGCTGCCACATCATGAACATTGGGTATCCATCCATCCAACCCTGACAGGAGAACTCATTCACACTCCTTCTCTTCAGAGCCCTTTTAACAGGGATTGCCTCACTGCACCTGCCATCTTAAAACAAAACGCAGTACATATAGCCAACACCTCCGACCACCCTATCACCTTACCCAGGGGGTCTCACCATTGGAGAACTGGAGACCTACGATGACCAGCCCTCACCTACCACCACCACCATTCCTTCATCAACTCCATCACTCCCGGAAATTCCTGCTCACCTCACCCCTCAGCAAAAGGACGATCTGTGTCAGTTAATGACAGAATACCAGGACATCTTCGCCACCAACTCCCAAGATGTAGGCCACACCCATGTACTAGAACATCACATACATACTGTCGGACCCCCAGTGAGACAAGCTATACGAAGAAAGAACCCCCTTCAGCGCCAAGAAGAACAGAAACAAGTTGCAGAAATGCTAGAAGCAGGCATCGTCAACCCCTCAACTAGCCCTTGGTCCTCCCCAGTGGTACTGGTCAAGAAGAAGGATGGGTCCTCTCGTTTCTGCATTGACTATCGACAACTCAACGATCTCACCATCAAGGATGCCATCCCTCTGTCCCGCATCGACGACTCCCTAGATTCCCTACTAGGGGTCAGATGGTTCTCCACTCTGGACCTGCAATCAGGGTATTGGCAAGTCCCCATGGCCCCCGCAGACCAAGAAAAGACGGCTTTTTCCACCAGTCAAGGAAAGTTATACGAGTTCTCTGTACTACCGTTCGGATTGTGTAACGGTCCCACCACCTTCTCCCGGCTGATGGAATCCGTACTTCAGGGATTAACTTGGGAAACATGTTTGGCCTACTTAGACGACATCATCGTGTTTGGCCGCACCTGGGCAGAACACCTCCAGCGCCTCCGCCAAGTTTTCCAGAGGATCCGGCAAGCCGGATTGAAACTGAAACCCACCAAATGTACCATGGCTCGACATCAGGTACAATTCCTAGGACATCTGGTATCCGAAGAAGAACTCGCCCCCGACCCAAAGAAACTACAAGCCATCCAAGAGATCCAACCCCCGAAGTCAGTGAAAGGAGTGAGGGCTTTTCTGGGGTTAGCATCTTACTATCGGAGATTCGTGAAGAATTTTGCTACAATTGCCAGACCCCTGCACGACTTAACCCGGAAAGAAGAACCTTTTGTGTGAACCCCCGACCGCATCCAAGCCTTCAACTCCCTCAAGGACCTGCTCGTGTCTGCCCCCGTCGTCTCTTTTCCGGACTACCAACTTCCATTCCGACTCTACACCAACGTGTCCCTCCTCGGCGTCGGTGCAGTCCTCTCCCAAAATCGAGAAGGACGCGAGCACATCATTGCTTGTGCCAGCCGGACCTTAACCCCTGCAGAGACCAACTACCCCGTAGCCAAGAGAGAATGCTTAGGCATCGTTTGGGCCCTCCAACACTTCCGGGCCTACCTAGTGGGCGTCAAAATCACCATCATCACGGACCACCAAGCTCTACAATGTCTCAGAAGATCAGACACTAAAAACGCCCTGACTGTCCGTTGGCGAGAGTCACTGGAGGAATTCGACTTTGAAATCTCCTATTGGCCGGGAAAACTCCACACCAATGCAGACGCCCTATCCCAGCTACCTCTTGCACCAGAACAACTCAAAGCCATTCAAGACCCACGACCCCCACCTACCACCACTCCCCCTCTCATACAGGCGTACCTCCGGAACGAAAAACCTAATTGGATCTCCACCCGACTATTTGGCCTCTTGCAAAGAAGGGGAGACGTACTCTTCACACCCGAAGGTCAGATTGTACTAGAAGATGCAGAGCAAATGATGTCTTCCCTGCATACCAACAACGGGATCCACCTAGGACAGAAGACATTGGTGAACACCTTCAAGGACACCTACTGGACTCCTCGCCCATACACCACTGCCAAACAGATCACCGAAGCCTGCCGCGCCTGCACCCTGGGAAAAGATCAAACACGCACTCCAGGACCCTCCGGCAAACTCATCGCTTCTAAACCTTGGCAACTTCTGGCAGTTGACGTCATGGGGCCTCTGCAAAATGACAGGGGATACCGCTACATCATCACCTTTGTGGATACGTACTCCAAATACGTCATCGCTTGCCCTGCCCGAGAACACACAGCTTTGGCCGTAACAGAGGCATTATTACAACATGTGTTTCCATACTTTGGATTGCCTCAGGCAATCCACTCCGACAATGCCCCTGAATTTACCGGACAAATTTGGACACAGATCTCAGAAATATTCGGGTTCCACATTAGCCATTCTTCACCTTACTGGCCAAAAGGGAACTCCATATGCGAGCATTCCCATCGAACCATCGCCAATCAAATCCGGACCCGCCTGCAACAGATGAACTCCTCGGACTGGACCAGCCAAGTTCGCATCATACAATGGGGAATAAACACCTGCCCCAGAGACAACGGGATCACCCCTCACGAGATGGTTTTTGGAAGCCCACCTCTCCTAATACCTCTACGTAACCTAGCTGCCCCTACTGAGCCCTCGCCAGGTCTAAACACCAACCTTGTCCATCTTAGAAACCGCCTACGTCAGCTCCAATTCACGCAAGATCTCCAGCCTGATGAAGTCCCCCAAAACAACCCTCACCGAGTAGGCGACCTGGTAATGGTAGCCATCTTGCCTGTACCCTCCAAACTGAAGCCACGGTACAAGGGTCCATTTGAGGTCCTCAAAATTCCTAACTGTTTCCAGGTCATAATTACTATCACGGGGAATCTCGCACTTATAGGAATAGATTTGTCAGAATTAACAAAAATGTAACTTTAGTCGCTGAACCAGACCAGGATGTTAAATGTACTACCCCTGTTTCAAATCTTCACCCTCAAACCTCCCTTCTTCCCAGACCTGACCCCCTCACCCATTCCGTACCTCCTCCTCAGCCTCCTTTCACACCCCCCCTCATTTCTCCTTTGCCTGCCTTTAACTCTCCTGTTCCTCAGCCTCCTGTCGCCCTCCCCACTCGCCTCACCCAGTTCACCCCTTCTCACCTCCCTAAACACCAACCTCCTCCTATCCTCTCTACCCAAACTCAAACCTCCCCCTCTTCTCCTTTACCTCCTGTCAGCCACCCCCCTCCACCCCTTCCCGCATCCCTAAGCTCAAACCTCCGTCATTTCCCTCTCTCTCTGCCCTCACTTCACCTCAGCAACCCCTTTCTTACCAGTCACCATTAACCAGTCATACCTCCTCTAGCCTTCCCCCATCTCCACCAAAACTCACCAACATACCTCCCGCTTTACCTATCACCCCCAGTCTTCGCCCTAAAACCCCTTTCTGTAATCCCTCACCTGTCCCTCCTGACTCTAAAAACCTACTTTCCTCTCCTAAATCTATTTCCCCTCCATCGCGTAAAACCATACATAAATTTCGCCCAATGACACCATTAA
This sequence comes from Lithodes maja, assembly GCA_037953745.1. Lineage (NCBI taxonomy): Eukaryota > Metazoa > Arthropoda > Malacostraca > Decapoda > Lithodidae > Lithodes > Lithodes maja. The sequence continues at coordinate 24,914 of JBAKBP010008293.1, forward strand.
CCCCCTCTCCCCCCTTCCCCAGACTGCCTTCTCATACCCGCTGTGGGAGACCAGTCAAGCCACCCACCAAATGGGAACCAGCCCTTTCCCAGCCAAGAACAAGAAAAGGGCAAAACTCAGCTGCCCGGAGCCACGTCACCAAGCCGGTTCCAAGCTCCTCCCCCCAGCCTGGTACCTCGGCGTCCGCACCACCGAATGACAAGGGCCCAGCCAGGATCTCTGTCCTCACTCACCACCCACCTCCCACCACGACGACACCCTCGCTGACCTCTCTCACCAATCTGAGAATTGACCAGGTAGCCCTAGTGCGGAAGGACTCTACCATCCTGATCAGATCACCTCACCAACTTCTCGACCAGCTGAGATACTACGACTCCTCTTCTCTCCTCACCCTCACCGGAGACCAGAGGGCCACACCGAACAACAGGGGGATTATCTACCACCACCTCCTCCAACACCTGACCCTCGTCTTCCAGGATGCTACCTCTAGACACTACCACCTTGAGTCCCGGGGTCGGGACTTTTCTCTGCCCGACGGTAGTGAGATGCGGTCTAGGAACGGTGTTACTGCATCTCCAGCTTGTCACAGCCATGCGACAAAGCCAACTAAGCCTTCGGACAGCCTTCCCCCTGCCATCCAGACCCACGACAAACCTGCCCCTGCCCGTATCGCCAAGATAACGGTGGAACGAGTGTGACACGTCCGTCCCGAGTTGACCACACCAGTCACCCACGGCAAGTCATTTTCTTTAACCACCAGAGCCAAAGAAAATGACCATCGCAGGGGTAACCATTACAAACCCCCATCAGCCAGCCCAGTAACTCCTCAACCTAGCTACACAACCACAGGTGGTACCAGGTTGTTACCTAAATTACCTTTCATATTGTGACGCATGTCGAGTATGAGCATGCTGTACAGAACGCCCAGTCATGCCCCACTCTCGCTAGGATCGTCAGGGCAGGAACTTTGGCTGTAGTCTGTGTAGAGTTTCCTAACTTAGTTTATGTGAGCCGTTGTACTATAAGTATTATAAATATGTATTTTGTTTTCATCTGAGTCAACGAGTTCTATTTTATATCATTAGTTATAAGTGTTGTGTGTGGGACTTATTTGTAATGATGAGAGGAGAGAGAGAGATTACGTAACGGGGGCCAGTGAGTGCGCCATGCGGCAGGTAGGCCTAATTCCCTCCTCCCTCCTCCCTCCTCCCCCTCAGTGCGTGGGAAATCCTTTGTCGATCCCAGATTGAGAGAGAATATTACGTAATGATTGTCAGTGGGCGGTCCTTAGTAGTTGGCGATATGCTCACTAGAGGGCCGAGTATAAAAAGGGAAGTCTCGCCACATATTCTTCAGAACTCATTAGGCAGAGCGACTTCTCATATCCCTTGCAACTATATATATTCTTCCGACTGATGTGAACTTTCCCTACTCTCTGTACCGCCTACCTTCTTCTTTTCCCGAACCCTTTTTAACCTCAATGACCCCTTTGGTGCAGATTTAGTCAGCCAAAGTATTATCGCTTGAGTTCTCACGAGATATATGCCTATTAGATAGCCTGTTTTGGAAGGGATAACTAGAATAGGATTGATTAATGTTTGTTGCACTCGTATATGCATTTCCCTGTGTATGATTATTCATGTTCCTGTTTTCTGCTGATCTAGGTGATGCTAGACTGGGATGAGGCTACTAGAGTTGTGATTCCCTATGAGTATTAGGTTTTGTTGAACCTGTACAATCGCAACGGAGACTTGGGAAGCCTAGGTGGTCTTTCTGACTGTGTACCGTGGGAGTTTAGCGCTGTGTTGCGAGTGAGGGCTTTTGCCTCTGCCACCCAACACTGTGCTAACTCGTTTGCTTGACTTTGAGAGGATCGCCAGGAGAGAACCAGATACTAGTGATCTGGATCTCTCAAGAGAGCATCCCGTCAATTACCGTAATTTGGCCGCACAGTCTTAAGGACCTCGCTAGGCTACGAGCCGCTTGCTCAGCCATTGTTTCCTAGCCTACTACATCCCAGCTAGACTTTGCTCGGTCAGCAGATACAGCATAGTATTGAAGCTTTCCTTATGTATGTTATTGTTTATGCACTATTGATTTCATGTGTGGCACGCATAGCTACTTTCGAGATTAGTGGCCCCCGAGCACAATCCTAGTAGGCTATTGCCAGTGCATTGTCGGAGTACTTCTTTTATATGTTTGCCATTTACTACTGTCTATTCTTATAATTCTTCTTATGTCAATTTAAAGCCTTTAATATTAGTTAATTGCCAGTGTGTTGCTTATTGAATTGCTGTTCAAAATCCGATACTTACTTCTTACGAGTATCCGAGAAGCATCTAACTTTATCAGAAGATTCCTTGCTCGATGCTCGAGGACTATTGTTTAACGTAACGTAATAGTGCCGATCCGAAGTAGAGGGTGGAGGACTTCTTAAGTTCTTAGTCAAGGGTGGATTACTTCGGCTTCGGCCAACACTATTCTTTGGTGTTGTTGTATTTACTTCTTTGTTTGATTGTTGACCAGACTAGATAACTCCCGTCTCTTTATTAGTCTGTTGTGAAACGCTAGTACCGAGTTCTTGTATACCCCGTTATAGCAGATAGAACTCTGGAGGGTATTGGTGTTTTTTGTTCGGCTGGCAGTACTCTGGGGTTGGGATCGTGTGTTTCCGTTGTGGCAGCGAGCCATACTCGAGTCCTGTTTGAGAGCCCTAGTGTACCTGAGTGCCCGGTCGTAACAAATGGCGACCTTGCTTAGGATTTTGTGAACAGTATAAATTTTTGCAGAGTTGTACAACATTTGTTTGTTTGTACTTTAGCGTGCATATTGAAGAATATTTTTTTTGTAGGGCAATTAGTAGAGCATTTAAGAGACTCCAGTTAATTTAGTAATTAGTGCTTGCATAAGGAAGTTTAACACTTTTGTCTCGAGAATTTTTTTGTGGACTTCAGTATGTCGTGCCCTAGCACTGACGAGGAGCGAGAGATGCCATTTGAAGAGGTGCCGTTAGTAATCAGTGAGGAGGATGCTAGAGTTTTTGTGAGTAAGCGGTAACACGTGACGGAGGAGAGGCTGACTGGGGTGGATATTTATGGCTTGCACCTGATAGCCAAGGTTTTGGGCCTATCCAATGTAATAGGGATGTCCAAGGGGGAGCTGATTTCCTGGGTGTTGCGTGGGCGACATGGGGTTTCGGAGGAGAGGGCGTTTGGGGGGGTTCCTCCCCAGATCCCCTCTCACTCGACTCCCACAGTGCCGTCCACTCAGTTACCGGAGGTTAGCACCCTCCCACAGAGGGATGAGAATTGGCAGATTGGAGTGCCCTCGGGTGGTGCACATGGTGGTTCCCCAGTTTTTGCCCCCCCTCCTTCAGTAGTGGCAGCTCCCTCTTCCTGCCTGTCTCCAGATATGGTATTTAGACTTGAGCTTGCTAAAATTGAGGCTGAGGCTGAGACCAGGAGGCAGGAGAATGAGACTAGGAAGCATGAGATTGAGGCTGAGTCTAGGAAGCAGGAGAATGAGACCAGGAGGCATGAGATTGAGGTTAGGAGGCACGAGGCTGAGCTTAGGTACGACTCAGAGAAATATTGTGCTCAAATAGATTTAGATAAGACTCGTGCAGAGTCGACAGGGACTCGGATGGGCCGTGAGGGCCAAGTAAGAGAACAGTCCTTGTCCCACTTAGTCAAATTGGTGCCGGCATTTAGTGAACCTGAAGTCACAGAATTTTTTAATCGTTTTGAGAAGAAGTGTAGGGAGCATAATTGGCCTGAAGAGAAGTGGGCAGCTCTAGTCTCCTCAAGACTTACGGGTAAGGGTCTGAAGGCTTATGATGCACTGCCTTTAGAGTCTTGCATTGACTACCCAGTATTGAAGAGAGCTGTCCTACGGGCATACGAGTTGCAACCAGAAACATATCGATTGAAGTTTCGGGGTGTTACAAAGACTAGGGAGGCGACCTTTCTTGAACATGCCCGGGACTTAAAAGATGCACTTAAAAACTGGACACGTTCTGAGAAAGCTGAGACGGCCGAACAGTTGACTGAGCTGTTTCTGCTCGAGCAGTTTTATAAGTGTACTGGTGCAGAAATGACTTTAACTATTAAAGAAAAGAACCCCAAAACTCTACAGGAGGCAGCTGAGATGGCTGACCTCCGGCTATCACTAATTCGTGGGTGCGGGTCTGCCCAGCGTAGTGAGGCAGGTAACAAGGGGCGTGACGCCCCACCCCCCCGAGTTGGTGATATACATTATGCAAACAAGTACAAGAGCTATGATACCAAGACTGACCACAAGACTAGCACCGTCCCATTTAAGAAGGGGCCGGGCCCTTCCCAGTACCAAGGGAAGCCCAGAGGGGAGTTGGAGTGTTATCATTGTCATGAAAAGGGGCACTTTGCAAGAGTCTGTCCTAGCAAACCACCTACAGCAGCTGTGTCTTTGGCCTGCAACATTGGTGTGTCTCCGAAGTCTTCTGAGTTTGCCCGGGGCAGTTCGTCAGAGGCTGAGGCACAGCCAATGCAGAAACACCTGAGAGGCTCGAACCCTGCTCAGGATGTTTTTTGCGACCATAGAGGACGGGGTTGCGTGATGTGGGCGGGGCGCAAGCATGGAGTAGAGGTCTTGCGTGATACAGGTGCTTCCCAGACTCTGATGAATAACTTGACTGGCTACCCTATAAATGCGGCTCGGGTGGTAGTGGTGCAGGGTATTAATGCAACTCGGTCATACCCGCTGGTGCGGTTGGAGTTGGAGGTGGATGGTGTGGCACGTGAATTGGATGTCGGGATTGTGGAGAAACTGCCAGTGGAGGGCGTCGACCTTCTTCTCGGCAACGACTTTGCAATGCCCGCTTCTGAGGTTCTACCCTTAGTCGTTGCCGAGAGGCCGGCCGACGTGAGTAGGGAAGAGCGAGAGTGGGTCGAGCGGTGCCAGACACAACCCATGGCGTGTGTTGTCACCCGAGCTCGGGCAGATAAAGTGTCACAGCCTAGTCCTCCGTCTTCAGACCAGCAGAGGAACGATCAACAGGAGGAGGCTAAAGCTGGAGTTGGTTTTAAGAGTTTTGACTCGGCGGCTCTCCTGGGTGATTCAGTATTGGCGCCTATGTTAGAGTCTGGAGAGGCCCCAGGACCTGTCACAGCTAGTGAGGAGGTAGGGCCGGAAGAGACTCCGAGGCAGCAACGTTGCACACGGAGAGAAAAAAGGGTTGCTCAGTTTGATATTGGGGAAGGACTTGGGTTGCTTCGGAAGCATCTAGACAGGTTGGTTCCCTCAGATATTTGTAAACTGCAGTTGGAGGATCCGGAAGTTCAGAAGTGTGGTAATGGTGCTGTCGAGATCAAACACGAGGACGGGGAAGCATGTCATGTGAACCTGTGGGAGGAGTTTGTGAGGCAACCACCTGAGCAGCCTACTGTCCCTGCGTTGGTCTGCCGCGGCCAAGGTGGAGAAGGAGAGGGGGGCAGTAGGGCACAGGTGGAGGAGAGTAGGGATTGTCATGTCTCGGCGGAGCAGTGGGCGGGGGACACGAGTCTGGTGGCTGTGGAAGCGCTAGAGCACCTGCCTGAGCAGCAGTGTGCAGCACTCCAGCACCAGCTCGGTTCATACCCCACTGGTCGTGCCGAGCCCCTGAGTCTCACAACTCGGGCGGTGCAAGATGTTCCGAGAGCAGGTCACGTGAATGTTGAAAGACCGTTAGCCTCGTTGTTTCGGTGGTTTAAGGTGGGCGACGAGGCTTTGGCATGGTTGCCAGGTCAGGGTCGACCCATGGCTGCCAAGGGTGGTGGTAAAAAGAAGGACATTGAGCAGATTGGTGAGGTTGGCTGTGGAGTGGATGTGCCCGGTCGTCACATAGCCTCCCAATGCTGCTCTAGTCTAATGCAACAGCCCTACCATAGACCGACTGTATCTGGCCATGTCGCTAAAAGCGGTGATGCTGCGCAGGCAGATGTCGTCACAAGGAATGCGGGGGTGCGCATGTACGGTATCGGCGGGGAAGCCTTAGCAATAATGAACTATGGGAGTGACTGCACAGGTGGTACTGATTGTCCCTCTCATGACCTGGCTGTTCTAGGGACGAAGGTGGAGAAGGAGGGAGACTACAGGTTAGAAGCTGCGGTCTCGGCTGGGTTGTGGGAGGGCACTAGGCATGTTGTTCGTGGAGACAGTGCAAGGCAGTTGTTTACTAGGCTATGGCAGTACTTTCGCATGTTTGTTGCTTCTCCAGGCCTGATGTACGGGGTAGAATCCGACATGCAGGCTGGAGATAGTGCAAGGCTCAGTTTAATTCCCTACCGTATAAATCCTGCTCGACAGCCTATGGTGCAAGCAGAGCTGGATGTTGTGGACGGGAGTACCTACCAGTGCAATGTTATGCCTGACGGACTTATGAATGCACTAGCAACGTTTCAGAACCTGATGAATGAAGTGGAAAAGGACGATGATGGGCTGGAGCATCCTGTTAGGTTCTGCTCGGAGAAGTACAATTCGGCCCAGGGGGGCTGCTCTGTTGTCGAGGAGGAGCTGCTGGCGGTTGTGCTTGCGCTGGGGCATTTCGAGGTCTATGTTCCAGCCTGTGGTCCGGTCGTTGTAGTTTACCCAGATCATCACCCTCTCAAGTTCTTGGACCAGTTTCACAATCGGAATATGAGGCTGACCAGGTGGTCACTAAGGTTATTGGTATATAATCTGGACATACGCCATATTGCCGGTTGTGACAACGTGGTTGCAGATGGTCGTTCAAGGGTATATGATCCTGGGTAGATTGACACACGGGTAGCCTCCTGCTTTAGTTTGAATAGTATTTTGCGCTTGGTGCTTGTTGGCTCGCGGTTGTAGCCCAGCGTATTGGGTCGTAAAGCAGGAGTTGAGCGTTTGGTATAGAAGAAAATAGGCTGCCCTTATAGTGCAGCCGGGAAAAACATATTAAAATATAAAAATCATAAAAAAAAAACTCTTTCTTTTTGATATAGATAATTGTATAAGTTTGTCATAGCCTATTGAGTTTGAGTAGTCCACGAACTATCAAACGGCTGAGCTGCTGTAAGCTCGCTCTGGGAGCATGATATTGTGTCTTTTGCTATTGTTGGGAGGAGTTATAAAATGTGAATTTTTTTTTTTGAGGTGTGTTTTAGTGATAAACTCAGCTTTGTTTTAGTGCCATGCGGTCGCTGGGTGTGAGGGGCTTGATGGGGTTCTGTGTGTCAGATTTTAGCTCAGGGTTGAGCAAGTAAAATCTTGGGGGAGGTGTGACGCATGTCGAGTATGAGCATGCTGTACAGAACGCCCAGTCATGCCCCACTCTCGCTAGGATCGTCAGGGCAGGAACTTTGGCTGTAGTCTGTGTAGAGTTTCCTAACTTAGTTTATGTGAGCCGTTGTACTATAAGTATTATAAATATGTATTTTGTTTTCATCTGAGTCAACGAGTTCTATTTTATATCATTAGTTATAAGTGTTGTGTGTGGGACTTATTTGTAATGATGAGAGGAGAGAGAGAGATTACGTAACGGGGGCCAGTGAGTGCGCCATGCGGCAGGTAGGCCTAATTCCCTCCTCCCTCCTCCCTCCTCCCCCTCAGTGCGTGGGAAATCCTTTGTCGATCCCAGATTGAGAGAGAATATTACGTAATGATTGTCAGTGGGCGGTCCTTAGTAGTTGGCGATATGCTCACTAGAGGGCCGAGTATAAAAAGGGAAGTCTCGCCACATATTCTTCAGAACTCATTAGGCAGAGCGACTTCTCATATCCCTTGCAACTATATATATTCTTCCGACTGATGTGAACTTTCCCTACTCTCTGTACCGCCTACCTTCTTCTTTTCCCGAACCCTTTTTAACCTCAATGACCCCTTTGGTGCAGATTTAGTCAGCCAAAGTATTATCGCTTGAGTTCTCACGAGATATATGCCTATTAGATAGCCTGTTTTGGAAGGGATAACTAGAATAGGATTGATTAATGTTTGTTGCACTCGTATATGCATTTCCCTGTGTATGATTATTCATGTTCCTGTTTTCTGCTGATCTAGGTGATGCTAGACTGGGATGAGGCTACTAGAGTTGTGATTCCCTATGAGTATTAGGTTTTGTTGAACCTGTACAATCGCAACGGAGACTTGGGAAGCCTAGGTGGTCTTTCTGACTGTGTACCGTGGGAGTTTAGCGCTGTGTTGCGAGTGAGGGCTTTTGCCTCTGCCACCCAACACTGTGCTAACTCGTTTGCTTGACTTTGAGAGGATCGCCAGGAGAGAACCAGATACTAGTGATCTGGATCTCTCAAGAGAGCATCCCGTCAATTACCGTAATTTGGCCGCACAGTCTTAAGGACCTTGCTAGGCTACGAGCCGCTTGCTCAGCCATTGTTTCCTAGCCTACTACATCCCAGCTAGACTTTGCTCGGTCAGCAGATACAGCATAGTATTGAAGCTTTCCTTATGTATGTTATTGTTTATGCACTATTGATTTCATGTGTGGCACGCATAGCTACTTTCGAGATTAGTGGCCCCCGAGCACAATCCTAGTAGGCTATTGCCAGTGCATTGTCGGAGTACTTCTTTTATATGTTTGCCATTTACTACTGTCTATTCTTATAATTCTTCTTATGTCAATTTAAAGCCTTTAATATTAGTTAATTGCCAGTGTGTTGCTTATTGAATTGCTGTTCAAAATCCGATACTTACTTCTTACGAGTATCCGAGAAGCATCTAACTTTATCAGAAGATTCCTTGCTCGATGCTCGAGGACTATTGTTTAACGTAACGTAATAGTGCCGATCCGAAGTAGAGGGTGGAGGACTTCTTAAGTTCTTAGTCAAGGGTGGATTACTTCGGCTTCGGCCAACACTATTCTTTGGTGTTGTTGTATTTACTTCTTTGTTTGATTGTTGACCAGACTAGATAACTCCCGTCGCTTTATTAGTCTGTTGTGAAACGCTAGTACCGAGTTCTTGTATACCCCGTTATAGCAGATAGAACTCTGGAGGGTATTGGTGTTTTTTGTTCGGCTGGCAGTACTCTGGGGTTGGGATCGTGTGTTTCCGTTGTGGCAGCGAGCCATACTCGAGTCCTGTTTGAGAGCCCTAGTGTACCTGAGTGCCCGGTCGTAACAATATCCCCTATCAAAGAACCTAAAGCTCTTTCGGAACCAAAACCTCTCTTCCACAGATTGCCTTTCATATCCCCTATCAAGGAACCTAAAGCTCTTGTATCCATTCAATCTAAACCATTGTCCCAGGTTAAAGTCACTCATAAACCAAAACTTGCCTATCCTTCCAGCCAACAATAAGTCTTAACCCCCAGAATAAGTCATCATCCATTGTAAGAAACTCATCCGCTTCCTCTCCCACCAGGAAGCCATCACCCCATAATGTGTACAGATCTGCCCTGAGGAATCGTCCTCCATCTACATCTACAAGGGCCAGCCAAAAGTCCAGGCGCACCACTCCCAGGACTACAAGGACCTAACCACCATGTGCGGACACCACCCCAGCGCCTTTGATCCTCTCAAGCCGGGCGCCTTAAGTCTGGGCAAGAATATTCACAAGTACTCAGCCAGTCTGGACATCAGAAACTAAGCTTGCCTTTGGTATCTTTTTATCTGGGTAAAAGCAGACAGAATAGCTGGTGTTCACACTTGAAGCTGTGTGCAGTGATCGGAGACGACCAGGTCGGGTTCCCCCCTTCAGGAAGAGGACTAGCTTGTGCAACCCACTTTGGGCCCCACCTTCCTGGCTTTCGATGCTGTGCCTAGACCAAGTAAATAAGGATTCCTGTCTTGTTCCTTTCAAGGGCTTATAAGGATAGTGCAGTACTTAGAGACAACCAGGTCGGGTTCCCCCCTTCAGGAAGAGGACTAGATTGTGCAACCCACTTTGGGCCCCACCTTCACTGGCCTCTATTTACTGTATTAGTCCTGTGGTTCCAGAGGAGATTGCAAGGGAGTAATTTAATTGTCCCAAACCTTAGACTAACCATAGTGTCACTGGATAGACTGCTTGCAACTCTATACAGACCATTATGCTAGTCGCCATAACTCCCCCATCAGCCAGAATAGCTGGTGTTCACACTTGAAGCTGTGTGCAGTGATCGGAGACGACCAGGTCGGGTTCCCCCCTTCAGGAAGAGGACTAGCTTGTGCAACCCACTTTGGGCCCCACCTTCCTGGCCTTCGATGCTGTGCCTAGACCAAGTAAATAAGGATTCCTGTCTTGTTCCTTTCAAGGGATTATAAGGATAGTGCAGTACTTAGAGACGACCAGGTCGGGTTCCCCCCTTCAGGAAGAGGACTAGATTGTGCAACCCACTTTGGGCCCCACCTTCACTGGCCTCTATTTACTGGATTAGTCCTGTGGTTCCAGAGGAGATTTCAAGGGAGTAATTTAATTGTCCCAAACCTTAGACTAACCATAGTGTCACTGGATAGACTGCTTGCAACTCTATACAGACCATTATGCTAGTCGCCATAACCCCCCACCAAACCCTGTAGCAGAACTCCGGCATACTCTTAGTAAGTCCCTGCTCACGCGGAGTGCAAGAGGAACCCGGGTGTCTCCCGTGGTAGGCACAGAGGAGCCAGGAGCTGTAAGGACGTAGGAGTGCAGCCTAATCCCGGACCAACATCCGGAAGTACCACGCCCCAGCCGCCCTCCTGGACCACTGGATTCTCCCTCGATCTACGGCACCTCTTCACTCCAGCTCTTCTTTAAGTGCTTTATTACGGTTTATGGGTATAGAGTTGTCTCAGGGTAGTGGTTGAAGTTATCTTCAGGGGTTCTCACTAAATAACGTCTTGCGAGAGGGCTTTCCTCTCTCTACGTAAATTGACGTTAATCTGCCCACTTGCCGGGACACATTAGACATAACTATCAGGGGATCCTTATATCCGCACATTCCCGGGTTATTGGTCTCCCATAGCCCGTCAGAGGGGACGCGCCTATATAAGACCCACAGCATATGACATACACACATATTTATACGTATCCTTGTTCCCTTGTATAACTTCTAGCCTCATTCACTTAACATTCTGTCAGGTTCATAACTCGAATAGATCTCACTCTATCTCAGCTCCCGACGATTGTTGTATCAGCCTTCCGCATCTTGCTAGTTGCCACACAAGTAGTTTTAGAATAAATAATCTTGCCAGGTGAGATCTAGCACACCTGTAGAATTCAGTTCATTTGTGAGCCTTTCAGAGCCCACCTTATTGTTTATGACCACTTGGTCATTGTTGCTTTAGAGTCAGTTAACGTCACTATTGCCGGGGACATCATAGTATGATCCAGACGACATCTGCCATTACTGCACTCTTGTTACCTTGCTGAGATCTTGCTTGAGATCTAGTTGAGTGGGAGGTAAGCCTCCACTATTTTGGATACTCTATAATTGTATCCGAGGAGTTATTGTTAAATTGAGTCCGGACCCATTGTTCGACTCTTGCCTTATAATTGCTAATCATATTATTATTTGTATACTCTATTTACCATTGTTGCCATTTTGATGATCTCAGTGTTCCAGAATTAAATATATTGCTCCTCCATGAACCAGGTGTAAAGCGAATAAAACCCATGTTAACTTGTCGCCTGTGTACTTATTCTCCTGCCGTGTTGTCTCTTTATTAAAGTTAAAGGTATACTTCTCCAGTTAGAGAGTTAATCATTGCACTCAGAATATCTCGCGTTCCAATTTGGACCGGGCATAACAATAAGTAAATAGGATTCTGCAGAGAGCCGATTGGCTATAGGACTCGGTAGCCTATTCCACATATCTACAACTCTGTTACTAAACGAATAGAGGCAGATCCCTTACACACCCAGTCTCTCTCTGTCGCTCGTTTTTTTGCACACCGATACAAATGAGGCAGACCCCTTACAAGATGAACATGGGAATCTGCAGAGAGACAAGTGGCCCACAAAAAGCAGATCCCTTTCAGATCCAACCCATTTCGTCCATATGACTATCTGATTTTATCTTGAAATTCTCTATTGTTCTTGATCCCACTATAGCACTAGGTAGCCTATTTCACATATCTACGACTCTGTTACGAGAGAGGCAGATCCCTTACACAGCCAATTTCTCTCTCTTAATTGCACACTGGTACAAAGGAGGCAGATCCTTACACATGCTACCAAGATGAAAATGGGAGTCTGCAGAGAGCCGATTGGCCCACACACGGCAGATCCCTTTCACACCCAATTTATCTCGTCTTATCAAATTTTATGTTGAAGCTCTATTGTTATTGATCCCACTATAGCACTTGGTAGCCTATTCCACATATCTACAACTCTTTTACCAAGCGAATAGAGGCAGATCCCTTACACAGCCAATCTCTTTCTCTCTCGCTCTTGTTTGTTTGCACACCGGTACAAATGTGGCAGATCCCTTACACATGCAACCAAGATGAAAATGGGAGTCTGCAGAGAGCCAAGTGGCCCACATAAGGCAGGTCCCTTTCACACTCGACCCATCTCATAAACGTTACCTGTTATTTACACTACTTACTATACACCCATGTTATCATATACCTGCAACCATAACACAATTGTAAGAAATAGGAACATAAGAAAATGGGAGTCTGTAGAGAGCCAATTGGCCCACACAAGACAGATCCTTTTCACACCCAACCCATCTCATAAAAACTCATTTATCTCTGTCTTCCTTACATTTATGACATCCTAGTCTCTCTCTCTCTCACAAATGAGAACATAAGAAAACAGGAGTCTGCAGAGAGCCGATTGGCCCACACATGTCAGATCCCTTTCACACCCAACCCATCCCGCGCTCTCTCTCTCTCTCTCTCTCATATTTATCGCTATCTTCCTTACGTTTACGACATCCTATTCTCTCGCCATACTCCCTCTCTCTCCTTCACAAATGAGAAAATAAACAAAATTAAGAAAACAGGAGTCTCCAGAGCCGATTAACCTACACATGGCAGATCCCTTTCACACCCAACCCATCTCATTCTATCTAATTTCAAGTTGAAGCTCTATTGTTCTTGATCCCATTATAGCACTCGGTAGCCTATTCCACATATCTACAACTCTGTTACTAAACGGATAGAGGCAGATCCCTTTTACAGCCAATCTCTCCCTCTCTCGCTCTTGTTTGTTTGCACAATCTGCTCCTTCTGTAGTTTCTCCATGCCCGATAAGTTAAATGATCTTTTGATATCTGTGACACAGCATTTTTATCCAACACAATACCCTGCTTGCAAAACCGTCGAACCCCGGACAACGTTGCTTGCAACTTTAATTATTATTATTATCATTATTACTTGGTAGTGTCTATATAGTTTGGGGTGTATAGGCCTACACTCCGTTTTCTATTTGCCCATTTTCTTTATATATTTTTGAGGGTCAACTAAGTCAATTATATCTGTATCCCCAACCCTCCATTTTCTATTTGGACCATTTTTCTTTATATATTTTTGAGGGTCAACTAAGTAAAATTTATCTGACCCAACAAATTATAAAACCGTTATTTTGTTGTCTCTTAATTGATACATTTGACCACTTTTGTAATGTTAATATGAATTAAGATATAGAATTTTGTCAGTTTTATTAATGGTAATGTTAACCCACTGAGCCCCAGCGATGCAGGGTTTGCGTCCACAATGTATGTAACGCTAAACCCCAGCGACGCATGGTTTGCGTCGTGGCCGGTCCGGTCCTAATTACTCCGGTCCTATGGCACCTAGAGGGCTCAGATTTGTATGGGAACTGTGTAAGTATCCCACGCACCCATGCCAATGGTGGAAACTCTCAAAGTCCAACCGCGTGCACGTGAGCGCACAAAAACATGTTTTTTTGGGAAATTGCCTTCAATTTTTTACTCTTGTAAAATCCGTTTTCGGGGGCTCTGTAGGACCATTTTTTGAGCTTTTTGATCGTTTTTTTGTGGTTTTTCCTTCATTCCTAACCCATTCGCTATTGTTTCTGGAATAAAAAAAAAATCAGAATCAGCCGGCCCAGGGTAGTACATTTATAAATATTTAGCTGGTACTCAGCGGGTTAATACCAGGTCCCAGGTCAGGAGCGAAGTCCCAGGAGAAGTACCAGGTGCAGAGAGTCCTGTGTCCACCCCAGTGGGCATGACCTAGTGGCTGTAATGAGACAGGATGCTGTTGGTCTTATTGAGTCTTGAGCTAACCTTCACCCCATTGTGAGCTGTTGTACGCCTTATGAACCTAGTGACTGAAGTGTGTGTTTACATAGGGTAGTGACCTTGGGGTCACCTGTTGAAGGGTTTTAGTTAACTTTGATGTGGTGATAAGAAGTAGTTCATTGGGCCAATAATACCGATATATTCCGTGGTTGACTAAAGTAATAGTCCTACTGATTTGTGTATCACAGTGAAAAGTGTATTTTTCTTTACAGTGTTTTAATTAGTCAAGTAATACCAAACGGTATATTGTGTTTTTATTTATCCCGTGTCATTTAGACAATTTGCATTCATTCACCTGTGTTTCTTTGCATGCAACGGTCATTAAGCTACCAGAGCAATCATCATTAAGTAAGGAAGAAACTCAATAATAGAATGAACATTAAATAATAAATAAGGAGGGGGTAACAGCAATGTCAAGGAACATTAGCAAAGTAAAGAAAAGATTATGAAACACCCCCCCCCCCCCCCCCCCCCCCTTACAAGTGTTTCCACACTGACCACTCTGACTTGATGTTACTGTATTGTGTGCTAGCTATGGTAACTTTCCACTCTTCCTTGAAGTCTTGGAGTACGTCTTCTCTGAGGATGTTTGTCCGGTCGGTTGTGGTGTAGGGTATGACTGTTGTTAGGTGGAAGGAGTGCATCCCTTTGGCTAGTCCATCCACTTTTTCATTATGGAGGATGTCAATGTGGCTGGGTACCCATTGGAGGGATATTGTATATCCTTGAGAGTGAAGGGTGGTGAGGAGTTGGATCATAGGGTATACTATTTCCTTGTTTGTCTTGGTGTTATAGTTGATGGCTTGTATGGCACTTTTGGAGTCACAGCAAATGGTGTAGGTACTTACTGGGAGGGTGCTGATCTCCTCTAGTGCACGAAGGAGTCCGTAGAGCTCTGCAGTAAACACTGTGGTTTGTTTGGGTAGCTTCCAATTTTGGGATCCATAATGCTGCAGACACGGATTTGCTGTTATTGTTACTGGTACTGATGCGTGATCCATCTGTGTATACATGGGTGGAATTTTGGTGCTGGGTGTGGAGGACTTCGAGGAACTCTTGCTTGAGCTCAGCCAAGTTGTTTTTCTTGGTTGTTGAGGTGATGAGGTCTGTTTGGACTGTGGGTGGGACGTATTCCCATGGTGGAACTGGTGGTACCATGGGGGTTGAGTGGCAACCAAGGAAAATGCGTGCTTTTCTATGTATAATTTGCCCTACACGTTCTCGGAAGGGTGCTTTATGGATAGGGGCTCCTTGAGGCTGTACTGGTACATTGCGGAGAGATGCAGTGAATGGGTGGGAAGGTGGGGCAGCATAGGTTTTTGAGAAGTAGGTGGCACACTGTATGTCCCTTCTGGTGTGGAGTGGGATAAGGTTAGCTTCACACTGAAGGCTGGCCAGAGGGGTTGATACATAAATGTTATGTTTACTTTTCCAGACATATTGAGATTGTACCCTAGCTATTAAGGAATAAAACCTGTTATAACCTGTCATGTGCATTTTGTATCCATTGCTTATTACTAGAATGTTGTAGAGAGATAAGGCTAGTTTTTGCTCAGTGGAGAGGCATCTCAGTTGATGATTAGCGCTGATTCTGTTATATCCAGAGGTTGTCAGAAGTGCACAGTGGCCATAATTGTTTGCTCCAATTATGCAATTGGAGCAATTGCTCCATGCCGATTAGCTATCAATAGTATAGGATCTGGTAGAACAGCAAATAGATATTAAAGTTAAAGTAAGAGGGGATAATTCTTAAATAGATAAGCAACTATAAGGCTCAGGGGAAATAAAGAATAGTTGCAATTAGATCAGCTTTAGTTTGAGAAACAGGTAGGGAGGACACTAGTCCATATGATCTACGAAATCTTTTGTTATAAAGGAAACATTATCAATTATATCGTTTGAAGGAATATTTGGTCAGTTTCGTGGTAAGCGTTACGAGCATTAAGTCCAGGATAATAATGTAATCACAGAATCTATGTAGAGGATTAAAGTGGTGAATCTAGTTCTCGTAGGGGTTTTGAGGTATTGATCATATTAAGTCATTTACTGAGTTTTATTATTGAATAGGTGATATATGTAACATATGATTTATTGGTAACAGGGTTAAGAGAACATATTATCTAAGAGTGTAGTAACGCCCTGGTCGTTTGAGTAAATATATTGTATAAGGTTAAGAGAGCATAATCTACGAGAGTAGTAACGCCCTGGTCGTTTGAGTAGATATATTGTATAGGTTTAAGAGAATATAGAATCTAAAAGTGTCAGAGGTAGTAACGCCCTGGTCTCTGGGAAGACACAGTAGGGCCTGGCAAAGTTATCTTATTTTGGAGTTTAGTTAAGAATAAATAGGGACATAAAGGTTAGATTTATTAATGCCCTGGTCTCTGGAGTAGACAAAGCAGGGCCCGGTAAAATTATATTATTTTAGAGACTAGTAACGTGACTTTGGATCGAAGTCGAAGTGAGTCAGTACCTGAATAGCGGGAATCCAAATAGGTTGTAACGGGAGCTCTAGAGTTTCAATGTACAACCTATAGTGGGTCGACGAAAATATTCAATCTGTGTCTTGAACTCATTTCGACCCGAACAGAGAAATAGTTACTAGGTTGGTAATAAGTTTGTTAAATAAAGTATACGAACCTCTAAATGCCTGTCAAATTATCCCCCACCGTAGTAGTGTATTTGGAATAAGAAAATAAGTACTACATTTTGGTAACAAGCGGTGGGATTCGACAAATTGTTTAGATTGAGTATATTTATCTAACAGATCAGACATAATGACGGCAGTATTACCATTCAGATTATGGGAAGAGGGGAAAGAAGAAATCGAGTTATGGATCGAACAGTTAGAATGTCAGTTCACGTTACTTGACTTAGGAGAAGATGGAAAGAAGATCGTCTATGGAAAGGCACACTTAGGCAAGGCCCTAAACGATGTAAGAGTACGTCTAGAGGGACTAGTGTCATGGGCAGAAGTTAGGAGTGCTCTAATTGAAGAATTTGGCCGAGAAACCTCCAAAAGGAAGGCCAGAGACAAACTAAAGAGTATGAAATTAGACGGCCAGAACGTGAAAGCCCTGAGGAGGGAGATCACGAAAAACGTCAAACTTGCGTACCCCCACATGGACCAAGAGAGTCAGGAAACAGAGATCAGAGAGATTATGATCCAAGCATGTCCTGTGGAAGTTAGAAGGCACTGCATTATCCATGAAGTGACTACCACTAAGGAACTCATGGAGGTGATTAAGAAAATAATGGAAGCCAGAGAGTTAAGAGAGGAGAAAGAGAAAGGGGAGGAGGAGAACCCAAACAAAGGGTATCAGAGAACAATGATCCGATGCTTTATATGCAGACAAACCGGACACCTAGCTAGGAACTGTTCCAACCGCCCCCAAACCCCAACACCTAGATTTAACTCAAGGCCCCCACCTCCACATGATCGACCCCTACCAAGGGTGACAGATCCAACCCAGGGAGGAATGCTTCCAGTAGAATACAGGGAGACAGAAACCCAGCCAAAAATCACAATGTCAGAAGGGGGAGAAAATGTTCCTTTAAAACCTCACATAGAAGGGCGATATAGTGAGGTCAATATATTAGAGAGACAAACGCCTTGTGAAACCATCGTAATAAATGGGAAAGCCACGAACATGTTAATTGATACAAGGGCAAACAGAAGTTGTCTGTTGGAGAATTTTGTGAGGAATAGTCAGAAAGAAATAGGGCCATTAAATCAAACTAGTATTCAGTTGTCAGGAGCCGGGGGTCAACCATTGACGATTCTAGGGAGAACTAATACGGTGGTGGTACAATGGAAGGGAATTAAATTCACCACCAATTTTTGTGTTCTATCAGGAAAGTCCAATAGCGAAGTCGATGGATATCTGGGAATAGATCTCATGAGTCAGTTGGGGGTAACTATACAGTGCGGGCCGAAAGACACGACGACCACCCTACGACCTCAAATAGTAGCTACCACAGGGAAACTCTCTATTCCCCCTAGATCTTGGAGAATGATAGAAATTCCTAAATCCCAGGGAATGACTGCCGGGATTTTTGAACCTGATGCACAAAATAAAGTGAGAATATCTCCCACCTTTATTACTACCGACCAGAGGAAATTAGTTCTGGCTAACTTTGGCAATGACACGATTAATTATCAAAAAGGGAAACTGTTAGGACAAGTTACAGCCGCGCAACCCACCACTGTTGGAACTAACGGACCCGTTAACTTACCTGAGATCCCGAAACAATTAACGTCAGATCAAGCCACTACCTTACATGAATTGTTCTGGACTTACCGAGATGTGTACCAAGCGGCTCGCTTGGTGTAGTGACTAGCATCTCGGACTTCCACCAAGAAGGCCCGGGTTCGCGCCCACGCTCGGCGCATTAAAGATTTTTCACAAGCACTGAGTCGTTACCATCCCTCATGAGCAAAGGGATGGGGTAGTAGTACAGGACCCCAATGGAAATACGCCTAATCGGCCTTATTGAGCTATCCTTAGCTAGCTTAGCATGTGCTAGCTTTAAGAACTATTATTATTATTATTATTATTGCTCAAAATGAAGGGGACCACAGATCGGCCCGAACCCGACACACCCACGAGATACATACTCAAGGGCCCCCTATTAGACAACCTTATAGGCAACAAAATCCCATTATGAGACAGAAGGAAAAGGAACAAGTAGAGGAGATGATCAAGCAGGGGATAGTAGTAGAATCCTACAGTCCGTGGTCATCTCCAGTAGCCCTGGTAAAAACAAAAGATGGGTCCACTCGGTTCTGTGTAGACTATAGAAAATTAAATGATGTCACCATCAAAGATGCGCAACCCCTACCTCGTATTGATGACTTGCTAGAATCACTAAATGGGATAACATGGTTTTCTACCCTAGACCTACAAAGTGGATACTGGCAAGTACCGGTTAGGCCAGAGGACCAGGAGGAAACCACATTTGCCACGAGCGAAGGCAAACTCTATCAATTCACGGTCTTGCCCTTCGGAGTTTGTAATGGACCAGCCAGTTTTACTAGAGTCATGGACGAAGTACTGAGGGGATTAACATGGAGAACTTGCTTAGCTTACCTGGATGATATTATAATTTTTTCAAATAGTTGGGAAGAACATATCCATCGAATACAAGAAGTATTAGAGAGGATCAGGAGGGCGGGACTTAAATTGAAGCCTTCCAAATGTCAATTAGGGGCCCGCGAGGTGGCATACCTAGGGCATGTAGTTTCAAATAAAGGTATCCAACCTGACCCCACTTAAAGTGAAATCTATTGCAGAAATTTCACCCCCTTCCACTGTCAAGGAGTTCCGAGCATTTCTGGGAATTGCGTCCTATTATCGGAGGTTCATACCAAACTTCTCTAAAATTGCTCGACCCATGACTAAGAGACTGGATAAAGGGAGGACGTTTGACTGGCATCAGAGTTGCCAGATAGCTTTCGATCAACTGAAACAAAAATTAACCTCTAACCCCATTGTTTGCCATCCGGATTTTACCAAGCCGTTCCAACTATACACCGATGCTTCCGATGAAGGGCTAGGGGCCGTATTAGCCCAGAAAGTGGATGGGAAAGAAGGCATAGTAGCGTGCGCTAGCCGAACGCTGAATAAGGGTGAAAAGAATTACAGCGTTACTAAAAAACGAATGCCTGGCTCTAGTTTGGGCTGTACAATATTTCCGTCCATATTTAGCCGGAGTTCATTTTGAAGTTATCACGGACCACCATAGTTTGCAATGGCTCAGGAAGATGAAAACGGAAGACGGATTGTTTGTTAGGTGGAAGGGGATCCTGGAGGAATACTCCTTTGAAGTTAGATATAGACCGGGTAAATTACACATTAATGCCGATGGTCTATCTCGATTACCGGTAGCATAATATGCATAATATGTAGTAGCTACAGAGTAGCAGAGTAGACGTGTGCCGCCTGAGCTCTGCCTCCCATGTTACAAAGACTGTTCTATCGAAACCTTTAATTGCTATTGGGATGGCTCCTGACGTAAAGTGTTATAAATGCGATAAAACTGATGGGGAGAGAGAGAAGTTAAAGTGGATTGGATGCTCAACTTGCAAAAATTGGGCCCATATCAAATGCGAACACTTGATTGGCATAAAGACTGAAAACGTAGCGCACATAAACTATGTCTGTGATCCATGTAAGACAAAGCTTGGAGTGTTAACTTCATTTAAGAATGAAATGGAAAACATAAAGAAAGAAATGATGAAAGAATTGATTGAATTCAAAGAAACGATGACCCAAGGTTTTGATGTAATGAGCGATAAACTAAAAAACATCAGGAGTGAATTAAATGATAAGATGACCCAAGGACTAGACGGTATAACTCAAGAACTTTCAACTCAATTGAAAGTAGTGAAGATGGAGATGCAAGGAGTCACTAGTGGTATGGGAAATGTTGTTGATGCTATAAGCGCTGACCCCGCACAAACGTCAGCGGTTTCTGACTCGCCTGGGTGGTCGGATGTGGTGGCGGGGAGAAGAAAGAAGAAAGAAACGAAGAATCTACTCGTTCTGAAGGCGACGGATGAGAATGAAAAGGCAACTGACAAGAGAGGAGAAATTTCTCAGGTGCTAGAGGGGATTAAAATTCACGATACGAAGTTTACCCCTAAAGGGAACATGGTGATGAATTTTGGCACTGTGGATATGCTGAATGATGCAGTTAAAAAGTTGGGAGAGGTGCCGGCTGTTACTACAAGGAGTGTGAACAAATTAAAACCAAAAGTGATGATTTGCAATGTTCATCCTGAAGAGTCCAAGAGTGAGATAATTGATACATTAATTGCAAGGAATGATTTTCTGGGTTCGATTGATGATATTAAAGGAAAGATTGCCATGATTTTTGATAAACCAGCTGCTGGAGGTACAGTCCATTATATCCTGAAATGTGAGCCTGAAGTCCGTGCGGCTCTCTACAAATATAAAGACAAGGTGCAACTTCAATGGGGAATATATAATATAAGAGACAGGTACCATGCTTTGGCTTGTTTCTATTGCCAGAGATTTGGGCATGCAGAAAATAAGTGTGCTGCTAAACTAAACAGTGATGTGCCTGTTTGTTTTAAATGTGCTGGAACACATAGGTCGAAGGATTGTAAGGTGACTGTGAGAAAGTGCATAAATTGTATGAGATACGGGAAACAAGACGTGTATCATTCATCATCAGATACCCGGTGCCCGGTCTTTTCGAGTGAGATAGTCAAGGTGAGAGACCTAACTGATCATGGAATCTAGTGCTTTAATAAAGACAAAGGGGGGACTGATAAACATTCAATCAGTGGGAAATAAAACCTTTGAAATTCGAGACTTAATTAATGAGGCAAAATATGATGTACTAGCGGTAACTGAAACATGGCTGAGTGAATACGATACTGCTAAAATACTTGAAATGACTCCTTTAACGCATACCTTCTTGCACAATCCACGAAGAGGGAAGGGAGGTGGTGGTGTGGGAATTTTTCTTACAAACACGTTTAAGAAGACGAAAATATGTAAATCTGCAAGGTTCGGTAGTTTTGAACACATACAGGTGGGCTGTGAGATTGGAGGCTGGAAATGTACTTTTATTGTTGTTTATAGACCCCCAAATTTAAGTGCCAGTATATTTATTGATGATTTTAGATTATACTTGGAAACAATTATTGATATGGTTAGTACGAATACATTCGTCTTTGGTGACTTTAATCTGTGGGTGGATGTTCCGAATGATTACTATGCTACTATCTTTATAGAATTGATGGAGTCTTTCCACTTGATAAATAAAGTGCATACTGCAACTTCAAGAGGTGGTCATGCATTAGACTTGGTTTTTACGAATAGAGAAAGCGATATGATAAATGAGCTGTATGTTGAAGATGAGTGTTGTATTTCGCCGGTCCATAAACTAGTTACTTTTAACATGCCGTTTGTAAGTAAACCTAGACAATCTAAGACAATAAAGTGTAGGTCAAAAAGAAAATTTGAGCCACAACTACTAATATCGACTGTTGCGAATGAAATACTAATTAAGAAAAGAGAACACTGTGCTCACGGTGAATTAATAGATGACTGTACGTCATGTTTCACTAATCTGTATAACAGCATTGCTAGAGAAAAATACGAAGATATGTGCCCCATTATTGAAAAGAAAATAGTAATAGTTGATAGTGCGCCGTGGTTTAATGCTGATATTCAAAGAGCAAAAAAGTCCAAGAAGAAATATGAGAGGCTATGGAGACGTCTACGAATCGAAGAGGCAAGAGATAACTATAAAAGAGCTCGGAATATAGAAAACAGGCTCATTGTGCTTAGAAAACGTGAATACTATATGAATAAAGCAAAAGAAGCTGGATCTGACATGAATAAGCTGTATGTGGTACTTGACAACTTGACGGGAAACAAGAAGAAAAATAAGTTACCAGAAGGGATTCCGGATATGACATTGGCAAATTATTTTTCTGACTTTTTTTGTGATAAAATTAATGCCATTGTTGGAAATTTTGGAGTAGTCGAGACTCAAGACGTTGTTGTAGCTGAGCCTATTGTGACTAAGTTAACAGAATTTACTATGACGGATCTGAATACAGTTAAATCCATAGTTACGAAAGCAAAACTTACCCATTGTAGTAATGATCCTATACCGATACGTGAAATAGTGCACAGTAAAATTTTTAACAGTTTTCTGGACATATATGTTGACATAATAAACTGTAGCATTGCAAATAATGTATTTCCATCGTCTGAAAAGAATGCGATTGTGAAGCCTATTATTAAAGGGAGCCTTGATTCTCAATGCTTGA
The DNA here is from genome assembly GCA_037953745.1 of Lithodes maja. Classification (NCBI taxonomy): domain Eukaryota; kingdom Metazoa; phylum Arthropoda; class Malacostraca; order Decapoda; family Lithodidae; genus Lithodes; species Lithodes maja. The sequence goes on from JBAKBP010008293.1 coordinate 47,889, forward strand.
GCTCTTTTAGGCCTGTTTCCAATTTAACATTTCTATCAAAAATTACTGAAAATGTAATTCTGGGTCAGTTATGGGATCACTTGAGTTTAGTGAAGGCTCTCCCAGACAACCAGTCCGCATATAGAAGACTTTACTCTACGGAAACCACGATGTGCTCTGTGATTAATGATTTACTCGTGCAAATGGACAATGCGAAGTGTGGAATCTTAATTTTGTTGGACTTGAGTGCTGCGTTCGATACAGTGGTGCATAGCTTACTAATAGAAGACTGTAAAGCTATTGGTATTGATGGTAATGCGCTGGAATACCTTCAAAGTTACCTTACTAACAGAACTTATTGTGTGCAAATAAGTAATAAATTCTCAGAGATGAAGCATCTAGAGAGGGGCGTCCCTCAAGGGAGTGTTCTTGGACCAATTCTATTCTGTATATATACAATTGCACTATCTAGCATATTAATGAAACATGGAGTGAAATTCAAGCTGTTTGCAGATGACACCCAATTCTATCTGGCACTAAGTGACGTGGTGAATGTTGAGGAGAAGATTAGTGGTTTACTAAAAGACATTGGGAAGTGGATGGAGTCAAAGCAACTGAAACTAAATGAAAATAAAACTAAATGCCTATTAGTAGGCAGACGGGTGAACCTTGAGAGACTGGGCGTGCAAAGCCTCAATATCAATGATAGTGTGATGACTGTGAGTAGTGTGGTGAAGGATTTGGGAGTCTTGGTTGATAGTGAACTGTCATTTAAAAACCAGATTAATCAAACAGTGCGAATCTCTGCCTATCATCTGAGGAATATTGCTTTTGTGAGAAAATATCTGGATATTAATACAACCAAAATGTTGATCCACAATCATGTAATTAGTAAATTAGACTATTGTAATTCTCTATATTATCGACTACCAAATTACTTGCTACGAAAACTACAACTTATAATGAATAGAGCAGCAAGATTAATAAAGAGTTTACCATTCCGTGCGAGTATAACGCCGGCATTAATTGACCTGCATTGGCTGCCGGTGAAAGCGAGGATCATATTCAAACTGTGTGTTATAGTGTATCAAGCTTTGAACTTTGGAAAGCCGGAATATGTGCGAGACTTATTGGAAGACTTCAATGTTGGCACTGATATGATGCTGAGATATGGCAACGTACTGCATCAATTGAATGAGCCACGGTGCAATCATGAATTTGGATTTAGGGCCTTCGAAAAGAGTGCACCGAGACTTTATAATAATCTACCAGTTAATGTGAAAAGGTGTACGAACATAAAGGCCTTTAAAAAGTCACTAAAAACACATTTGTTCAGGGAGTGTTATGACTTAGAAGATGGCACTGTGAGACAAGACTACAAGTGCTAGATGGTTTAAAGGGCAGCTGCGACGAGCGTCACATCTAGTGACGGAGCGCGGCTGAGAAACTCCACACCAAGTAAGTAAGTAAGTAAGCACCAGTCCAACACACTCAACCTAACAAGGAACAGAATGATCCTATGTATGGAGACAAAGTAAAATTTTCTGAGGGAGCCTGGAGGGATTCTAAGGACCGGGTGGTATTAGATTATCTGGAGGCTAAACACATGATCGTGAATGGCGAAGGGACTTATGTCATCTATGGCGTCGTGTTTGGTGTCTTGGCAAATTTGGGCGGTATGAAGGGTGTTCTTTAATTATTGCAAGGGATCGAGGGTGAACTGGGTGGTGGAAGGTTTGGCCTGGTGGTAAAAAGGTAGTAAAAGCGGGGCTACTCCATAGACTCGTTCGTGAGGGGAGATATCATCTTCTTTTGGACAAGTGTTCATTCCCCATTGTATCATTTTGACTTTGGATGGCCAATTTGAGGTGTTTAAAGCTATCATTCTGGTACATAATTGGTTGTTGATGGTGCGATGACTTCTTTCGCAAACTGCGTTGCCTTGGGGCCAGTAGGGGGATGAGTGCTTGGTTTTTATACCACATAGTTTTGAGAATTCTTCCCAGATTTGTCCTTTAAATTCGGGAGCGTTATCGGATAAGAGTGAAAGGGGTAATCCGAACATGGGCAATATCTCCGTGGCTAATAATGTGGCAATTGTAGATGCTGTATGATCGTGAGTGGGGCAGGCGACCAGGAATTTTGAATATATGTCGACGAATGTGACGATGTACCGTTTGTTGTGGCTAACGGGAAAAGGTCCCATGACGTCCAGTGAAAGGGTTTGGAAGGGCTTTTGGGCGGAAATGGTGCCAGCGGGTCCTGCGGTGCGGCACCTGTCTTTGCCAAGTGCACATGGTTTGCAAGATTCGGTGACCTACTTTGCAATTCCGGAGGGGTTCGGGGTCCAGTATTGGTCCTGGAAAATTTTGAGCATCTTGTTTTGGCCTAAATGAATGCCATTTCCCTCATGGATTGCAATCATGTATTCTTGAGCAACAGTTGGTTCGACGACGATGTGTCCGGAGTCCGTGGTTAATTGGTCACCCCAGCGAGTTAGTTGGGAGAAGATCTGTTTGGGGATCCATTTTGGTTTAATTTTTCTCTGCCAGGATTGAAGTAGGGTAGGTTGTAATGGTGTGGAGTCTTGGTGGATGGAGGTATTGATTAGGTCTGTGTGTTGCAAGGCTGCTAGACTGGTGGGGATGTTTTCAGGTACAGGGAGACGGGAGAGGGCGTCGGCGTTGGTGTGGAGTTTTCCGGGGCGGTAGTGGATGACGAAGTCGTATTCTTCTAGGGTTTCCCTCCAGCGTACCAATAGTGCCGAGTTAGTCTGTAATGATATCTAATTTGGCACCTAGCACGAAAGATCGGAAGTGATTTAGGGCCCAAATTATTCCGAGGTACTCACGCTTTGTGGCGGCGTAATTCTGCTGGGCTGCATTTAAGGTGGAGCTAGCATAAGCAATCACGTGTTCTCTTCCGTCTTGGACTTGGGCTAGGACAGCTCCGATGGCATAAAGAGAAACGTCCGTGTACAGACGGAAGGGTTGTTTGTAATCTGGAAAAGAGACTGTGGGAGCTTTTACTAATTTTTCTTTCAGATTTTCGAAAGCCAAGTGTCTTTCCGGGGTCCAGAAAAACTTGGTGTCTTTGTGGGTGAGCTGGTGAAGGAGCCTGGCAATCTCGGTAAAGTGTGGGACGAAACGTCTGTAGTAGGTGGCTAGTCCCAGGAAGGAGCTTATCCCTTTTACGGTAGTGGGTTGATCTTGGATGGCGGAGAGTTTCTTGGGGTCTGGAGAGATGCCTTGGGCGGAAATTACATGTCCTAAAAACCCTACGGTGTTCTTGACCATCTTGCATTTAGAGGGTTTGAGTTTTAATCCGGCGTCTCTGATTCTTTGTAATACTTGTCGTAGTTGGTGGAGGGTGGTCAGACCATGTTGCGGAGTATACAATAACATCGTCCAAATAGGCAAGACAAGTTTCCCAAGTTAGTCCTTTTAACACAGACTCCATGAGGCGGGAGAAGGTTGCCGGGCCATTACATAGGCCAAAAGGTAAGACATTAAACTCGTATAAATGCCCTCCGCTGGTGGAGAAGGCTGTCTTTTGTTGATGTTCGGGTTTAATGGGGACTTGCCAGTATCCTGCTTGTAGATCTAAGGTGGTGAACCATTTGGATCCGTGAAGGGAGTCGAGGGAGTCGTCGATCCTGGGTAAGGGTGATGCATCTTTAATAGTGGCGTCGTTTAGTCTACGGTAGTCGACACAGAATCTGGTGGAGCCATATTTCTTCTTCACGAGTACTACGGGCGATGACCAAGGACTGACAGAAGGCGTGGCAATTCAGGCGTCCAACATCTCTTGAACCTGTTGGTCCTCCTCTTGGCGCTGGAGTGGATTTTTCCTGCGGGAGGGTTGTCGTAGTGGAGGTCCCGTGGTATGAATGGCGTGTTGCTCCATCATTGTTTGTCCTATTTCTGTGGGGGTCTGGGCGAATACATCACGAAAATCATGTAGCAATTGTTGCCTCTGATGTTTTTGCATGGGAGTTAAGGAGTCTGGAATGGTGGATAATATAGGATTTTCACTGGGGTTTACCTGAGGAATGACAACTTCGTCAAAAGTTTCGAGGTCGCCCACAACCAAACCTTTGGGTAAAGTTTGTACATCGTCTGAAATGTTGGCAATTAGAACGGTATTCTGTTGGGAAGACAATATGGCAGGTTGGATCATACATCGGTTTTGGCTTATGGAGGGGGGTGGCGGGGGTTAAAATCATAGCATCTTGGGGGATAGGTCTAAGGGGCACCCATTTTTGATGGTTGGGGGAATGGTAATTCGATTTTTGATCATAGCGGATAGGGGAAGTCGATCTTTGTTCTGGCTGGCCCAAGGTAGACCTTAAATATGGCAAGTCGAGGGTGGAGGAAGACAGTTTGGGTGGGGGGGGGGGAACATGAGAGGAGTATCAAGTGTTTCTATTCTCGGGGCGGGGGGGGGGGAGGGGGGGTAATTTTTGTAGGGCGAGGTTGAGGGAGGTTGGTCATGCTTATCTTGGGAGGGGTTTTGTTTTGGGTGGTGGTGGGGGGGGGGGGGGCGAAGAATTTTTTTGTTTCGCCTGGGGATTGTTGGGATTATTGTGGGAAGTTGCCTTTTGTTGGGGGTGTGGTTGGTGGGGGGGGGGGTTAGCAAGGGGGGTGGTGGTTTGTTTACGTTTTGGCTTTGTAGGAGGGGGAATGGCAGGCTTAAGTTTAAGTCTAGTGTTCACATGGGGTTGGCTGGGGTTCGGACAGGTTGTGGGGGAGCTATTTTTTTTTTTTTTTTTTGGAACGTGATTAAACGTTGGCCACAGTCAACTTGGGCTTGCAACTTGTGGAGGAGATTGAGCCCTAAGTACCCATCGTAGTGTTGGCAATTGGAAGGAAAAACTACAAAGGGGTGATAGCAATTATTGGCGTGAGGCGTGGGGGTGGTCACATGTAAAGGATGAGTTACTCCCCTGACATATAGGGGGGCATCCCCGGCACTGATTAGTTTTGACTTGGTTGCTTGTAACCCGCCGAACTTCTTATGGTATTGGTCATAAAATGAGCTGAATATGCATGATCGGGAAGCGCCGGTATCTATTAGTAACCGGACAGGAATACCTTTGAGTTGTGCAAGGTGGTATATGGGGGGTGATCGGTCATTTGCGGTGTCCCCCGCCGAAGCCATTGTAGGCGGGGGAAGATCTAAAAATCCTGGGGGTCTATTTCGGACTCTCCCAAGACTTCCTCCGTCTCGCTACTAAGTTCGAGGTGAGCAACGTCCTCGTTGTCGAGGTCTTGGATCTCCTCGTCCTCGATCATTTCTTCCTCATTGGCCGAGATGCGAGGCTGGGCTGTGCGATATTTGGCGGAGTCTCTGATGTCATGAATAGCACATTCGTGATTACAGGCAGGGAAATCATAAGGGTTGATAATAACAAGAGTGGGGTTCTTACTTTTGTTGTTGTTGTAGGCCTGATTTTTGTTGTACACTCGGCAGAGGGGGTTGGGGTTGAACCTGGGCCTGCTGGGTTGAGGTTTGCCGGAGTGGTACGTGGGTTTGGAGGTCGCAGTTGATTGCCGGTAGAACTGGCTGGGGTCCCTCTGTTGACCCATGTTCTGAGGGTGGGTGGTGCACCTTTTTATAGCGGCAATGGTATTTGTTTTCTGGGGTTGCACCGCGAGGATCCTCCTGATGGTGATCAGATCGCGTTGAAAACCAACAGGGTCGTGCACGGCAAAGTATTCGCGAACTGCTGAGGGTAACGCTTGAACGAGATTCACCAGAATGTGTTGGTCTTGTTGAATTTTGGGAAGAGTGGGGAAAGCAGATTTGATTTGTTGTGAAATGGAAGCTAAGGTGTCGTCTAGATCACCTTCATACTTTATGTCTTTAATGCGGGCATGGGCGACAAAGATGCCTAATGAGGGCTTAACCCGGGAACTACGGGGAGACTCTTAAGAGTTCCCCTGGCGGACTGCGGGAAGACTCTTGAGAGTAAGTAAAACAAAAAATAAACTTTTGACATTGAAAAAAAAAAAAAAAAAAAAAAAATTATTTTTTTATTTTTTTATTTTTTTTTGGCCCCTGGGCCATGCAAAATCTCAGTCCTCTACCTCCCCTCCTTCCCCACTTTCCTCCTCTCCTTCAGTTATCACCTATTTTCCCTATTATTCCCTTATTCTGAGGTATATTTTCGTGCTAACATTAGCAAGTTGCAAGCAGGGTGTTGTCATCACTGATGGCAAGCGAGTGCAAGAGAGAGAGAGAGAGTATCGATCGACTGTGTCTCAGTGGCCTTGGGGGAAATTGGCGGGAAAGCAGTTTGCCTCACCCATACATTATACAACTCGCGGGCTGTATCTCCGATTTTGACCATCCAAACGCTGTTTTCACTCGTTTTATTGTTGTTTCAGGTTAATACCTTTATAATCAACCCATAATAGGCGCATATGGATAATTATTAATGCTATTAATGGTACAATGAATATTTTAGTGACGGAAACACCTCAAATACGTCAGCACAGGGGGACGTTTCCAATTACCCCCATGCGCACTTGTTAGGTTAATGGCCTCGATAACTATGGGCCGAAACTGGTCCCAAGTGAGTGTGGGGTTAACTTGCGAGGCAACGAGGGAAACGGCTTTTCCCAGGTGCGTTAACAGTACAGCGATTTTCTCTCAATCCGTATTATATGCCAAATCTAGCACTGGTTTCACATTGTCCATGTATGTTTCGATTTCGTGTTATGTATTGCCTTAATTAACCTAATTGCTGGTGGGCTACTGTTAAATAATTATTAGTGGGTATATGTGACTATTTATTTGTACATAGGAAGGCCTTTAGGAAGTAAACTAACTTCAGGGAACATACTTTGTGTTCAGAGTGTACTGTAGCCAAGTGGCACCAAGCGCACACGTTCCCCCCCTCTTACCTTGTTTAAGCATCTCTCTGGCAGACGTATGATTAGTCTTTATATAATTCGTGATTTAATGTTTTACTCTTCATTTATATATTTTAATTAAGTATTCTATATAATTATTAGTTGAGTTAAGTTGTTTAATTGGAGAGAGAGTAGTTGTATGTTAGTCCAGTACGATAACTTTACCGACTATGCAAGGACTCGATAGAAAATAGGATTTGAGAAACTTCAGTTCTCCTCACGCCTCTGCTTCGCCAAGACCTCACCATGGGTCATCCTGAGTTTGTCCTGCCTTGTATAACTATCTCTCTATAGATAAGTATTATTATTTTGTATTGTATGATTATGTTGTATTGTGTGAATGTAAGGATAGATGTATAAAGTGTAATTTATATGTAAATAATATCCATACTTTTAAACTATCTTTTCATCCATACCTCTCTTATTTATTTTCATGTAGCCTACTATCTTTTACTTTCAAATTAACTTAAAGATTTAAATACCTTAGATATTTTTGTGGTTCCTTACATATAAATCCTAAAGGATTTACGAAAGCATAAATAATTCTACTGACATTTAACGTAAACTTAATAATATCAATTATATGATTCTGGTTAATAAAATGCCCCAGAACGAGAAGCCCACCACAGAAGCCACGAACGAACACCACACAGAAACACCAAAGGAAAGGTCCACAGAACGAAAGGACCAGCTGACTGAGCCAGCCACTTCAGGCAGGCCCAAGCCCGCAGGGCTAAGCAGCTCCTGGCTGCACCCTTTTCCTTTTCTAAACTGACCATTTTCCACACCTCACGTACACTAACCCCCTCGTGTCCTACACTCCTAACTACAAAGATGATGAACAGGAATATACATTCATATTAAAAACACCCATGCCCTGTCCCGACGTTGAGCCAATGCCAACACATCAGACAAGCCATAATTATATCTATGTATGTTCTTACATCCGAGAAGTAGATGTTATATATCTTAGAAGTTAAAACACCCACGCTTGTCCCTAGACCTCGTATATCATTTTCCATGACGAGTATAGATATATGTAACCCGTGCTCAGTCGCCCCTTGCATTGTTCCTCTAGTAACTAAGTATTAATATTAACATTCCCTAACATCTTGTCTTGCCAGACTAAGCTTCTGAAGACCCATCGCCCCATAAATCTATGTATGCAATCCTTAGGTTAAGTATTTTTATCCGCCATTGTGTTCACCTTTTTCCATTTACTTTCCACAATTGTCATACGTCTTCCCCTTGCCTCCTTCGTATCCACAGCCCACACTACGCCAATTTACTTCGTGTCTTACACCTCTTACCCCAACCAGAGATTGTATAAGATAACCTGGTTACCAGTACAGTCAGCCCCCCCAATACGCGATTCCACAATTCGCGAAAACCCTAATACACGAGTGACCCCTCGAAAATAACATTAATTAATTAAACATTAATTACGCGAGGTGGTACCACAATACACGAATCGAGAGCTAAGAAGGGGCCAAATCCGCTATTCCCGCTTGATACGCGAGCACGTCTACGTTTCGCGAGGCCCAGGAGTAGCTCTGAAAAAAGAAGAAGACGGGCATACGCCTGCCTTCCCTCCCGCTTACCCTCCCTCCCTCCCTCCCACAGTCCCGCTCAAGCGCTCATAGCCGTGCGGAGTGACCAAACGTTTGTAGTGCCTGCCACTTTTTTCGCCATGCCACGCCAATATAAGAAGATAACACACAAAATGAAGGTGGAAGTGTTGGATAGCAAGAAAAAAGGAGAAGGAAACTGTGCAATAGGCTTGTCAGAGTAAACTGTTCGTACGATTTGGTCAGGGAGGGAGAAGTTGGAGAAAATCGTGAAGTCCTACGGTCCTAGTCCTAGTCCTAGCCTATCTACTACTAATTTTAAGGTAAGGTTTCATATTTTTATTCATTGTTCTTATTATATATAAGATATAGACTGTACTGTAGAGCCAAAAATGTCGAAAATAAGGCCAAAATTTTTGAAAATAGGCCATAATTGAGAGATGTCACCCATATCTAATTATTCCTATTTAAAGTTAGGTCCACAATACGCGGATTCCCAATACGCGATGCCTCCTGTCGCCCCTATTCTCGCGTATTGGGGGGGCTGACTGTATCTGTCATAAGTACCCCGAAACAATAACTAAGTACCCCTACGAACTGCCGCTGTTGTTGGTATTTATATTTATATTTAATAGAAAACGCAGTTCCCAGGGCCAACTAATAGTATCCATAACCCTCGGACTGATCACATAACTCTATCTTTTCCAGACTCATATACCACACCATAGTTGCATTCCCCGGTAGCATATTTTGGCTAACGTATTCTACTGCCTTTTTCAAACTTCCATATCAATTGTAGCCTAATGCCACCCCCACGCCCAGGGACCTTAGGGGCAAAATTTCCCTGTAGCCCTTGAACTCTCCCCCCCTCTCATTAAGAATTCCCGCGCTTCTCGACTCTTGTCCGACCTAGCCTCTCTCTCATACCTCTTGAAGATCCTTGAATTGTCCGTTGCTAACGCTCTCCAACCTTTTATATATATACTCCTATCCAGCCTACCTTCACTTAGTAGGCCAGAACAACATTAGAACTTTACTAGCCCCTTGCATGCCATCTATTCTCTTACAACACATTCACAACCCTGCACCCAATGGTCGTCGGTGCGAGGCTAGCCGCCCCGCCAGTAACTAACTTTTATTGCCATACTTCCAGATAAATGTGGCAGAGTTAGCAACCCAGTCTCCACCACATCCAGCAAACCCTACAATTAACAACCAGCCGAGTAAAACCAGCTAGCTAAGGCACCTTCGGTTTTGGTATTAAAGACACCCACATCTGTCTCATACACAGAGGGTTATTACAAACACTGGTGATATGGCAAGCCCCTAGCCACAGCCGCCGGACGACGATCACAGAGAGAGGGCGCCCAGCTCCCCCTTTTTGCCCACCCGAGGAGGGAGACCCCCACCCCCGCAGAGGTATACCTGGCCCCTGTTTTGACTTTCGAGTCATTGCCAGGTAGCACAGGAATTCTTCCTATCAATGAACTAACCATGAATGACTAACACCTTTACTAACCTCTATTAACTCACAATAAACCATTTACCTTTCTTGCATGCTCTGATCACTAAATTAGCACCTCAGCTATACCATAGAATGAAGATTGAACAATCTAGAGAGACGCTCCTATCACAGCTGTCCCCATCCTCCTCGCAAAGTAGATCCAGTCTCTCTCCCCTAAATACGTCCAGTATAGCCAAAATAGTACCTCTTACTAAGGCTCAGTTATATGAAAATATAAAGGCTTCCTATAGCCCTGTGCCACAACAGTAAATACCATCTTACCTAGTCTCCATTTCTATTGAGAGCTCAATTAAGTCCATAAGACTCGAGATCCCTACTGTCTACAGGGTCCAGAACCGAGCCTATAAATCTAACTCCCGCCCCCAGTCAAATCAGTTGAAAGCTAGACACCAACCAGGGGTCACTACCCTGCAGTTAACTTCTAGCTCTGCCCTTGTGTGGTTCCGGAGTGATATCCCAGAGCCGGCAGACTCCGTGGCAGATTTGGATAGAAGGACCTGCCCACGTATTTAAGAACTTCACACATATGGCCCCCCTGGACGGCCGCGGAACCAGTCGTTAGCCCCCAACATCATGGACGCAAGATAACCAGGACCAGACCCATCAGATACTACCCAAGATTCTCTTTAGCAGTACTACATATTACTGTGCTGTTTAGAGATGTCACTAATTAATATTTCTACGAAGTGGCTAAGACCTTGCCCAGTGTAATTCATACTTAACCATTCCATTTGGGACGTACTAAGCGATCAGTGCTCTTTAATTAACAGGCGACCTTGACTCTCGTAATTACCTTTTTCAGATATTAAAACTCTAGTGATATCTAACGTTCGCCCACTGATTTGCGTTCTATGTATTTCTGAAACAAGGATATAAAACTTAGATCAGTACCCCCTGAGGTTACTAGAATTCCCGTGCTCTAAAATACGCGTGCCTAATCTAGTCTGTGAACTACTACTTGTGCACCAGAGCTACCAGTAATAAATCTAACAGTGAATATGAATCTATAAGTAACATTGATGGTCTTCGGTATATAAACCTGTTAAATCAAAGCCAGTGATCAGAAGATTAATACCTGAACGTTGGAAGTGGGAGACTAGGCTCCATCCAGATCCACTTATGCTAGTGTTGTTCGATTCTATTATATTGTCTTACACAAGTATTCTGCAGTGGTATATCAATAAACGTGATCGTGTAACTTGCTACCATGTGTTTCTTTGTGTTCTCTATTCCTCATATCTTGTATTGTGCATGCAGCCTTATATACCCAGTCAATTAGAACTCACATTACCCAAGTTAAACCTGTAGAAAAACAGGGCATAACATTGGCGGCAGCGGTGGTTCTTGATTCGGATAAAAGGTTGCATTACACTGCAAGTTTGGAACAGTAGAAGCATGGCAACATCGCGAAATCTTCAGCCACTCGCACACATTCCCAAGTATGATGTAAACACGTATGATATCACCAGTTACTTAGACATAATAAAGCCAGTATACGATGTGGTATTTCATAATGACCGCGAAAAAATCGCCTGGGCAATTTTGCATATTATACAGTTGGGAGAAGCCGTTTCCCAACTTGTTGATAAGCCTACCTTTAAAGAATTTATTCACCAAATGGTGACACAGAATACGCCAGAGAGTACCTGGAACCAGTTTCGATCCTTCGTGATCCGGACCTTAGATCCACTTTTGGGTTCCCCCGTCGCCCCCAAAATAATAAAAGTCGACGAGATCAAGTATGAAGGGGATATAAATGTGACCCTCATACAACTCTACAGATACGTGAGGACCACGTATAGCTATGAAGATTACGACCAACAAAATGAACTCTTATTCACCGCTTTGTTAAACATCCTCCCACCCCACATCACCGCCCATCTCGACCCGTATGGCTTATTCGAAGAACATATGCTCTCCATCAGAGAAGAATGCCTACGCAGTTCGATGAATCCCCTATCCAACCCTTCAGCCCCTATCCAAGACTCCGTGCACCCTTCCAAAATGACTTCCGGTGAAAGTCCAACCCCAGTGCACTCTTCCTTGCCTCTATCCTCTCTGACCATCCCTAACTCTTCCCCCACCAACCCTCCGCAGCCTCCCCAACAAGCCCCGTATTCTAGCTATGCCTACCTATGTAGGCCTACCACAACATATTTTCCCCATGACCCCAGAAATGTTCAGCTATCCCCCCACCAACAAAATTTCCCTTGTGACAGTTTTCCGTCGGTAGCTTGTGACCGTTTTCAGTCGGTAGCTCCCTTCCACCCCCACACAGTTCACACCCCTAGAAAACGTCGAAACCCCACACTCGACTCGCCCTCTCATGTCAAACGAACTCGCCAGTCCCAGATAACCTCTAACCAGACCGAGACTGCCACCAAGAAAATTCCCCAAACTCGTCCTGTTAATGTCAAAAAAACCCACCAACCCCAGATAACCGCTAACCAGACCGTGACTGCCACCAAGAAGATTCCCAAAATTCGTCCTGTTAAAATCCCCAAATCAATACATCAGTCCTCTACCAATAACCCCTGTTCTACACCTAACTCTTCCCCCACCAACCCGCCGCAGTCCCCCCAACAAATCCCGTTTCCTAACTCGCTCACCTCTCACCACCCTGACCCTCCCACACGCGCCGTTAATCCTCCCCTCACGCGTGACGACCTAGGGACCCAACTATGTTCCCCCCTTCCCCCAGAAATACTCAGCTATTCCCCCACCAACAAAATCTCCCTTGTGACAGTTTTCCGTCAGTAGCTCCCTTCCACCCCCCCACAATTCACACCCCTAATAAACTTCAAAACCCCACACTTGACTCACCCCCTCATGACAGACAAACCCACCAACCCCAGATAACCTCTAAACAAACCGTCACTGCCACCGACACACCCCACCACTCTGATCCTCCCACACGCGCCGTTAATCCTCCCCTCACGCGTGACGACCTAGGGACCCAACCATGTTCCCCCCCTTCCCCCAGAAATACTCAGCTATTCCCCCACCAACAAAATCTCCCTTGTGACAGTTTTCCGTCAGTAGCTCCCTTCCACCCCCCCACAATTCACACCCCTAATAAACTTCAAAACCCCACACTTGACTCACCCCCTCATGACAGACAAACTCACCAACCCCAGATAACCTCTAAGCAAACCGTTACTGCCACCGACACACCCCACCACTCTGATCCTCCCACACGCACCGTCAATCCCCCCCTCACGCGTGACTCCCACCAAAGTGATTTCCCCCCCCTCATGCGTACCGAACACCTGCTCACCAGTCGGTCCCCCACCATCATGAGCCCAGCTAAACTTTCAACCTCTCCCTCTTCACCGTTACCCCACCCGCCCCAAATTCCCCCCCCAAAGATCCCGCTCGACAAAATACCACTCCCATCCCAATCCAACCACAAAACTTTTTCCACCTTGGCTAAACCCCAAAATACTCTCTCTCTCGCCCCAAACAACATAATCAACCTCTCAACTTCAACCACTCCTCGAAATCCCATCCATGTCTCTCCCGGAAATAAAATCAGTCTAAATTCAACCCCTCTCAAACCACAACCCTGCCTGCCCAGACCCCCCCCCACCATCTCCCTATCAAATCCCCACACACCAAACTTCCAAACCACCCGATCATAGTAAACACTCAACCTTCAGCCTTACTCACCCTTCCCCAAACCCCACTCACGACCACAACTCTCTACACAATTCAACCCCTCCCCAGCACAAACTTCTTCCGCAACAACAACCCCGACTCGACCTGCCCGTTTCATCTTTAAAACCCCCCTATCACTACCCCCGACCGAAACCACTTAGACCCCCCCTCCAAAACTGGCCCCGGGCCAGCTCGCCCCCAGACCCACATTCCTAACGACAAGAACTAACGGTATATCCACCCCGCCCTTCCAAAGTGAAAGTGAACCACCACCCCCTATTACCAGACCGTCACCCAGACTAACGGTGACTCTAAATACCCCCCCCCCCCCCCCTGATGATGATGAGGAGATTATTGTACTAAATTGTTTTGAATATTTTTAATTCCTAAGCGATTGGGCATGATTCTATAAATTTACATGTTTTCCATATACTGTATATATTATTTTTTTTCCCTTAGTCATACTACTTTTCTTGTTACCTACACTTTTCTGACTATCTTTTAAATTTGCTTTATACATTGTTAAACACTTTACCTCTTCTTAATTTCCTGTTCTTAATTATCTGCCCTTTCTTAAATTTACATGTTTTCCATATACTGTATATATTATTTTTTTTCCCTTAGTCATACTACTTTTCTTGTTAACCTACATTTTTCTGACTATGCTTCTTTTTACTTCACCCTTGAGGCTCGAGGACGAGCCTATAATGAAGGAGAGGGAAGTAAAATGCCCCAGAACGAGAAGCCCAAAACAGAAGCCACGAACGAACACCACACAGAAACACCAAAGGAAAGGTCCACAGAACGAAAGGACCAGCTGACCGAGCCAGCCACTTCAGACAGGCCCAAGCCCGCAGGGCTAAGCAGCTCCTGGCTGCACCCTTTTCCTTTTCTAAACTGACCATTTTCCACACCTCACGTACACTAACCCCCTCGTGTCCTACACTCCTAACTACAAAGATGATGAACAGGAATATACATTCATATTAAAAACACCCATGCCCTGTCCCGACGTTGAGCCAATGCCAACACATCAGACAAGCCATAATTATATCTATGTATGTTCTTACATCCGAGAAGTAGATGTTATATATCTTAGAAGTTAAAACACCCACGCTTGTCCCTAGACCTCGTATATCATTTTCCATGACGAGTATAGATATATGTAACCCGTGCTCAGTCGCCCCTTGCATTGTTCCTCTAGTAACTAAGTATTAATATTAACATTCCCTAACATCTTGTCTTGCCAGACTAAGCTTCTGAAGACCCATCGCCCCATAAATCTATGTATGCAATCCTTAGGTTAAGTATTTTTATCCGCCATTGTGTTCACCTTTTTCCATTTACTTTCCACAATTGTCATACGTCTTCCCCTTGCCTCCTTCGTATCCACAGCCCACACTACGCCAATTTACTTCGTGTCTTACACCTCTTACCCCAACCAGAGATTGTATAAGATAACCTGGTTACCAGTATCTGTCATAAGTACCCCGAAACAATAACTAAGTACCCCTACGAACTGCCGCTGTTGTTGGTATTTATATTTATATTTAATAGAAAACGCAGTTCCCAGGGCCAACTAATAGTATCCATAACCCTCGGACTGATCACATAACTCTATCTTTTCCAGACTCATATACCACACCATAGTTGCATTCCCCGGTAGCATATTTTGGCTAACGTATTCTACTGCCTTTTTCAAACTTCCATATCAATTGTAGCCTAATGCCACCCCCACGCCCAGGGACCTTAGGGGCAAAATTTCCCTGTAGCCCTTGAACTCTCCCCCCCTCTCATTAAGAATTCCCGCGCTTCTCGACTCTTGTCCGACCTAGCCTCTCTCTCATACCTCTTGAAGATCCTTGAATTGTCCGTTGCTAACGCTCTCCAACCTTTTATATATATACTCCTATCCAGCCTACCTTCACTTAGTAGGCCAGAACAACATTAGAACTTTACTAGCCCCTTGCATGCCATCTATTCTCTTACAACACATTCACAACCCTGCACCCAATGGTCGTCGGTGCGAGGCTAGCCGCCCCGCCAGTAACTAACTTTTATTGCCATACTTCCAGATAAATGTGGCAGAGTTAGCAACCAAGTCTCCACCACATCCAGCAAACCCTACAATTAACAACCAGCCGAGTAAAACCAGCTAGCTAAGGCACCTTCGGTTTTGGTATTAAAGACACCCACATCTGTCTCATACACAGAGGGTTATTACAAACACTGGTGATTTGGCAAGCCCCTAGCCACAGCCGCCGGACGACGATCACAGAGAGAGGGCGCCCAGCTCCCCCTTTTTGCCCACCCGAGGAGGGAGACCCCCACCCCCGCGGAGGTATACCTGGCCCCTGTTTTGACTTTCGAGTCATTGCCAGGTAGCACAGGAATTCTTCCTATCAATGAACTAACCATGAATGACTAACACCTTTACTAACCTCTATTAACTCACAATAAACCATTTACCTTTCTTGCATGCTCTGATCACTAAATTAGCACCTCAGCTATACCATAGAATGAAGATTGAACAATCTAGAGAGACGCTCCTATCACAGCTGTCCCCATCCTCCTCGCAAAGTAGATCCAGTCTCTCTCCCCTAAATACGTCCAGTATAGCCAAAATAGTACCTCTTACTAAGGCTCAGTTATATGAAAATATAAAGGCTTCCTATAGCCCTGTGCCACAACAGTAAATACCATCTTACCTAGTCTCCATTTCTATTGAGAGCTCAATTAAGTCCATAAGACTCGAGATCCCTACTGTCTACAGGGTCCAGAACCGAGCCTATAAATCTAACTCCCGCCCCCAGTCAAATCAGTTGAAAGCTAGACACCAACCAGGGGTCACTACCCTGCAGTTAACTTCTAGCTCTGCCCTTGTGTGGTTCCGGAGTGAGATCCCAGAGCCGGCAGACTCCGTGGCAGATTTGGATAGAAGGACCTGCCCACGTATTTAAGAACTTCACACATATGGCCCCCCTGGACGGCCGCGGAACCAGTCGTTAGCCCCCAACATCATGGACGCAAGATAACCAGGACCAGACCCATCAGATACTACCCAAGATTCTCTTTAGCAGTACTACATATTACTGTGCTGTTTAGAGATGTCACTAATTAATATTTCTACGAAGTGGCTAAGACCTTGCCCAGTGTAATTCATACTTAACCATTCCATTTGGGACGTACTAAGCGATCAGTGCTCTTTAATTAACAGGCGACCTTGACTCTCCTTTACCTTTTTCAGATATTAAAACTCTAGTGATATCTAACGTTCGCCCACTGATTTGCGTTCTATGTATTTCTGAAACAAGGATATAAAACTTAGATCAGTACCCCCTGAGGTTACTAGAATTCCCGTGCTCTAAAATACGCGTGCCTAATCTAGTCTGTGAACTACTACTTGTGCACCAGAGCTACCAGTAATAAATCTAACAGTGAATATGAATCTATAAGTAACATTGATGGTCTTCGGTATATAAACCTGTTAAATCAAAGCCAGTGATCAGAAGATTAATACCTGAACGTTGGAAGTGGGAGACTAGGCTCCATCCAGATCCACTTATGCTAGTGTTGTTCGATTCTATTATATTGTCTTACACAAGTATTCTGCAGTGGTATATCAATAAACGTGATCGTGTAACTTGCTACCATGTGTTTCTTTGTGTTCTCTATTCCTCATATCTTGTATTGTGCATGCAGCCTTATATACCCAGTCATTTAGAACTCACATTACCCAAGTTAAACCTGTAGAAAAACAGGGCATAACAGTTAACTTGTATAGCAATAGGGTAATATAATAGTAGGGTTTCGCTGGAGGATAATATTAACCTTGCAGTCTAGTTTTGGGTGGTTAACTTCCATTCTTATAATACCACGGTGATATGTTGTGTTGCCTTTTCATTGGAGTTAATCATTTATTCATGGTGTTGTGGCTTTGAACCCTAGTCCGTAACATGTGTCCCCATCGTATTTAGGGATGGGGAGCTGCTGCCATATTCGCGATGTTACAATGCTTCTATTGTTTAGCATTATGAAATGCAATGAAATATTCTATCCGAATCAAGAACCACCGCGTGCCACCAATGTTATGCCCTGATTTTATACAGGATTAGCGATTGATTGGGTGAGTTCTTCAAGAATGGAATATCAGGTTTCATGCACATACATATAAGGAATCAATAGAACACATAAATATAATTTCGGAATGTGGTTCGTAATACAGCTTTATTGAATTGACACACTCACTGGTATAGAAAAAGAATCAATTCACTTTGGAAAACATAGGTAGGAGCAATAGATTCAGTATCAAGCTTGGTCTTTCAATTCTCCTAGCACGATCGTGGATCTGGATGGAGCGTGCACTGCCACTTTCAACACTCAGGTATTATTCTTCTGAGATAAGGACAAGATACAAGATTAGAAGAAAGTCACTCGAAGGTCACTGGTTAAGTTCTCATAAGTATATAGTGAAGCTCGTTGATTATGCCTAAGGCTTAGTTATTTTTATTTAGATGTTGAGCTAACTTCAGGTTTCAAATTTTGCAAGATCTGGTAGAGTGAATAGGCAACTAGAATTGCATACTTATTTGACTGTTAATGTACGCATTGGAATTCGTCACTGAGATTAATTTGCTTTACGACCTATTCCACAAACTTTTGGAATCTCAGAATATCTATACCATAATTTCCAAATTAGGAAGAACTCGTTATGTGGCTGAGGGTAAATATTGTCGCGGTAATTATCTCGCAATGACTTTTACAGGTACGAATTCTCGAGCAATGAACAGGGAACTCTAGGAATCGAACTTGAAACACTCGTCATAGTTAGCAAATAACTTTAAAATGAGCATAGGTAAAAAACAACGATCTGGTGGTACAGTATCTCCGCACTGATACAATGATATTCAATAGTGCACTGACGGGTTATCATCTTAGATTCTCGATCTGGTGTCGTTGAGAGCTTCTCGGCTGCTCCGGGGCCGTCCAGGGTGTCCAGTCGTGTGAAGAAGTTACAGATGGGCCATCAACCGTTGATGAAGTTCTGTTAAGGTACTCTCGGGGCTAGGATTTTTAATGTTATGCTTCAGGCTGATGCCGGATTAGCACACCATCGGACCAATGCAAGAGGAGTCTACTCAAGGACTCTTTTTGACTGTCTCTAATCTTTATGAGAGGTTCAAAGAACTCAGGTGGTTTTACCCTTTTTGTCACAAATTCTGGTGGGTTGACACAGACAAAATGTGCCTAGGATCTATACCTGCTAAGTGCTCCTAAGAGTATCTCGCATAGACCCTTCTAACACAAAAGATCTTTCTGCCCTAGATCTATGCGAGTTAAGTACAAGTCAGGTGTCTAAAATAATAAAGTATTGAAAGGTAGGGAGTCCTTCGTCTTTCAATATTTGTATTAGGTTAGATAAGACACTAATATAAATAACTATATTAAATTCTGGGTGGCCAGAAATAATTAGTTATGGATAATTATGTAGTTCTTGTTGCACTATATATAAATGGTTATAAAACTCAAGTGGAAGAGGTGATACCAGCAATGAGTTTTTAATCACTTATTTGGGGTAGATATATGTATTGGTAAAAGGTCTCTATATTAACCGGTGGGTGGCCACGATTAATAAAGATCCAACAAAAAAAAATGTATATGTCAATGTCACTGATTTTATCACAGACTCCGCGTTGCCGCTCGTCTATATGTAATCTTGAGTGGTGAGTTAATTAAATAGTCTTCAGTCAGAGAGCGGGTTGCCGTTATTCAGAAGCGATATTTGCACTTACTGAGTTTCCCTCCTCTCAGGGTTTATATAGCAGGGCTGCCCGGTGTTGCCTGGGCTGGTGGTTGATGGATTTGCTGTTATCTGGGCTTTCCAGTCAAGTGGAAGGGGAGTTTTTGCTTTATAGGAGGAGCCTTATAGTGGGGCTCACTTCAGGAAGTAAAGAGGAAGTGGATGCAACAATTTTTAGGGCTGGAGCTAACAGGCTCTTCAAGTTAGCAAGATGGTGGAGGTGTGGGGGACGTTGGAGTCGGGGTGTTGCCTTAGCTGGGGGTGGTCCCCTTAATCTTTGGGGTGGCTGTGCATGGGGGCTGTTGTGGATTCGATGCCTGGGTAATTTGCTCCTCATTTCCGGTGTCCTGGATTAGATAACAGAGTTAGTATGTAGTACATCTAACATATAATAACAAGTGATGGAAGGGGTGCTGGCAAGAGGTCCTTTGTTGGTTGTTTTCGTGGAGGATGGGTGTGGAGTGCCTCGCCCGTGAAGGCCAGCTGGCTAGGTGCCTGACTTTTACAAGTAAGTTACTTTTATGGGGGGGGGGGGGGTTTGGACAGCTCTCTCTTTATCTGTTCTCCTTGGATAATGAAAAATGACAAATAAGAAATACACTCAGACATACCCGTATGTGTGTATAAGTAGTTGCTAGGCAGAGTTCCCCTGGTGGTCCTTTACGTCGGGGTCGAGGGGGCGGAGCACATTGCTCCCTTGGGTCGGCCGGGGGGGGGGGGGGGGGAAATAAGTGGAAGTCCCTCGTGACCTGACGTGGCCCGGCGGCCTGGCCTTCAAGTTAATTGGTTTGTTGTGGTCAGTGAAATCTGGTTCAGGCCGGAAAATACTAGGAAAGAAATATATTGGAAGGGAGAGAGAGAGAGAGAGAGAGAGAGATGCGTAGATAGAGATAGTGATCCAAGGGAAGCGGAAGACATGCGTAATCAGGGCGGTATTGTAGCTATCATTACGTCACGTTGATGGAATCTGGTGGTTACGTACCTGAAACAAACGCAACACAAGGGATTACCGCTTTGTGTTAATATGGTCATTACTTAACTCTGGCGTAACTTATACATCGCTTAGTTACTAGAAGGGAAAAGAAATAGAGCAATGTGTATTGTGTACTAGAAGGCGGTACTTGACAAGATGTGTAGTAGGGGGTGAAGAATTGGAAAAAAAAAAGGCACAACGGGGTTACATAATTCTATACAGCACTGACATAATCTTGATAGTGATACACAAGGAACCCACACCCAAGGAAGGTTCTGTGGGAATCTGGGGCTGCAATACATAGTCAATGGTCAGCAGAAAATATAACGTGAGGTTATGGATATACTCGTTAACATGGGGAAACGAAAAACTAGGTATCTTTCCTGTCTACAGTTTCCCTTAATTAGGTTAGCATTAGTGAGTTAGTATAGCATTAGGGAATTAGTACATTAACCCTTTCCCTGTGGGAGACGTTCCGGAACGCCATGGCAATTTACAGCAATTTACAGTTTTTAAAGCCTGTTAAAGCCGTAGAAATCGAGTCAGTGGGCGAGAGTGCGAGGGGCCCACCTCCGACCGCCAGCACGTCCATCCGTGTACTGAGACCTCAGCCCCGGGTCTCAGCAGTGCTACCAAAGGCAAAAAAGTGCTACATTGCTAATAAATAGCGAGTTTTCCCCAATGTCTATGGTAGCGCTGCGGGTGAACCCCGCGAGCTACGAAGTTCCTTCTGGCGTCATTTTGAAGCTATTTTCGTCTAGTTTTCGACTGAATACATTTCATTTCATGCAGACACTTGTTTAATCATTCAGGACTGCCTGAATATGCCCTAAATAGCCCAAATATGCCCGCAGTGTAAGTGTTAACAAAAAAAATAATATGGGCCCCAGTGAGTTATGGGGTTGCCTAGGGTAATTAAATATCAGAATTACTCCTTGGTATAGTGTAAAATGGAGGTTGTATCAGAAAGCTTGTCAATATACAATTCTCGGGGGGGGGGGGGGGGGGGGGGGTTGGAGGTTGACGTCTGTGGTTGGCCATTTTGGGGTGGGTTGTCCCTGCGGGTTGATGAGGGGGTAATCCTCCCGGGCTGGACGCTGTGACCTTGGTTCGGGAATTATCGCGGAGGGGCGGGGCCGTTCGCTCTTTTGCCGTCTTGGGTGAGTGTCTGTCTGTCTTTTCCGACCATGTTTCTCTGTGCTCCTTTCTTGTTGGTGTGTGGGTGTTCCTGGCGCCTGTCTGTTTCTCCTCGTCCTTCTTCTCTCTCTTTCGTTTGCTTGTTTCTATGGGGGCGGTTGGAGGTTGTCGTCTGTGGTCGGCCATTTTGGGGTGGGTTGTCTCTGCGGGTTGATGAGGTGGTAATCTTCCCGGGCTGGAGGCTGTGACCTTGGTTTGGGGATTATCGCGGAGGGGCGGGGCCGTTCGCTCTTTTGCCGTCGTGGGTGAGTGTCTGTCTGTCTCTTCCGACCATGTTTCTCTGTGCTTCTTTCTTGTTGGTTTGTGGGTGTTCCTGGTGTCTGTCTGTTTCTCCTGTATTTCAGGAATATTCATACAATGCTATTTAATCAGGGAACAATGAGTGTATTTTGTTTGGCATTTCGGTGTGCTGTGGTAATGCACTGAAACCAGGTACAGCACAAATTCCATCCCAATAATATCTTCCCATTGACATATTGGGATTCTAACCCAGGTCCATTGGATTACCAGTCCAGTGGCAAGACCACTCTGCCACACCTCCCCTTCCTAAGCTTCATAAAGTCGCCTAAATCTAGCTGAAATAAAATACAAATGTCGTAAGCGGTACTGAAAGGGTTAAGAAATATTTATATTGTTTGTTATTGTTTTGGTCTTTTTAATTATTTATCTTTAATTTTAGTTTCTTCGCTATACCTCCATCAAGTTTAAAAAAAAAAAAAAAAAAACACCCCCTAGACCCCCTTTGAGATAAATTTAAACATTTTTCGGTAGAAAAATGAATCGGCATATGGCCGATTTATTTACACTACTTACTATACACCCATGTTTTCATATACCTGCAACCAAAACACAATTTTAAAGAGTCCCTAAATCTGAGACACAGCTTTTGTACACTGCTTGCAAAACCGCTCGAACCCCGGACAACGTTGCTTGCAAATTTAATTATTATTATTATTATTATTATTTTTTTATTTTTTTGGTCTTAGTTATTTATCAATTTATGCTTAGTTTCCTCGCTATACCTCCATTAAGCTTACAAAAAGGAAACATACACACACCCCATGGACACCCTTCCAGATAAATTTGTACATTTTTCGGTAGAAAAATTAATCTGCATAAATCCAATTTCACTTAAAAATACAGGTTCGCTATCGTTCGCCAGGAAACAATCGACACCTAAATGGCACAACACGTTCTAATATTGACAAAGAAATGGGGTGAAAGGTCTTAAAATCGCCAAACTAATGGAACGAACGTCTAAAATTCTCAAAATTAATGGGGCTAAACATGAGGTAGTCCCTAAAATGCAACTACCTCCCCCATAAACTACACTAGGTTATATAATACTGAACACCACTGGACGATTGTATTCATTGTTAAACTAAATAATTATACAATACGGTATTTAGTATATGATTAGAAGATAACCACGTTCACTGCCTGGTAAGTACATATGTGTGTGTGTGTGTGTGTGTGTGAGAGAGAGAGAGAGAGAGAGAGAGAGAGAGAGAGAGAGAGAGAGAGAGAGAGAGAGAGAGAGAGAGAGAGAGAGAGAGAGAGAGAGAGAACAGTACCTTCAAGTGGGAAAAGCAGTGAACACCATCAACTATTGTGATTTAATCCAACTAGGGTACATAATTATTAACAGAGTGAGAGAGAGTGTGAGAGAGAGAGAGAGAGAGAGAGAGAGAGAGAGAGAGAGAGAGAGAGAGAGAGAGAGAGAGAGAGAGAGAGAGAGAGAGAGAGAGAGAACAGTACCTTCAAGTGGGAAAAGCAGTGAACACCATCAACTATTGTGATTTAATCCAACTAGGGTACATAATTATTAACAGAGTGAGAGAGAGTGTGAGAGAGAGAGAGAGAGAGAGAGAGAAAGAGAGAATGTGGGTGTGTTAGTGTGAAGGGAGGGAAGGGGTAACAACACAGGTACACACACACACACACGTATATATATATATGCGTATTTATGTGTGTACGCATGCGTATACAGTATATGTATGTTCTGTATATATATGAGTAAAATAAATGTGTACTGTATATGCACTGTAAATCACTTACTCTCATGGTTAATTTATGATAATTTGTATTTTGCACTAGCATAATTATTGTATTAATTTCTTGTTTTAATGTAAAGTATATTATACTCACCCATTGTAAACTGAGCTTACCATTTTCATATCTGTACATCTCATGTTCATCCACTAATTGTAAAATGTGTATTTTCAGCTCATGAGGCTGCCATTCTTTAATAAACCGTTTATTATTATTATTATTATTATTATTACACACACGCACACACATATACACACACAGCAACACCTGCATTACACTGTCACAGTAAACAAACGCTCTACAGTTTATTGGTTTGTTCACTTCACGGAAATTTAGTCCCTTACCAGCTGATTTATGATACTTAACCCTATTTGGTCCATGGCTGGTCTTTTTGGATCTCTCCTGTCTTGTTCTATAAGTTGGAGATTTTATAAGACGTTTCACCCAATTAATTTGGTGATAATAGGATGGTTTAACTCATTCAGATGTCTGTTTTCTTTCTGTGCGAGCGATAGCAAGCTTGTAACTTAACCCTCTCATGCATGGAACCGCGGATCGCATATTCAGGAAGGATGTCCCTTAATGCATAGATACGCGATAAGCGTATTTGATGCTTAAGAAATTAACTGAATGAATACTTATTACTTTAATTGCCTATAAATTGAGCTATGATCAGTTTTGGAAGTGGCATGCTGAATTGGGAGCAAGACAGAGGCTCAGAGCTCAGTTTCTCCCTGGCAGTGCACTTGGCTTTGCCTTTAAACACGTTGAATATTCTGCCTTGGACGACTGGTAAGTGTATCTAAAATTCTTTATGATAGGGTTTTGTAATTTAGAATAGGTTTTTGTTTTTTTATTATTATGTACATAGTGTAAGCTAATATCAGTGTACCATATAACTTGTTTAAATTTATATCCATTACAAGTGCTACGATTCTTGTCTTAAAATTTGAAAACTAATGGGGCTAAACATGAAAGAGAAGGGGTTCAGAAAAAAGTAATATTCCTGAAATAACGAAGAAAGAGGATGGAAAAAGAACACCACCAAGAGCCAACATTGCCACCCTTGCCACCACACCACTGAGGAAAGAGGTCACAAGCCCCACACCACCAGAGTACGCCCGAGTCGCTTCTATTACACCCTCACTTCCCCCAACACCAGAAAAGAACATCATAGTCACCATCAGAAATCCTGGCAGCTACAGAAACAAGAAGGACTGGAAAGAAGGCAAAGCAAGCAAGACTTTGCATAAGTCCTACACCACCACGCGCCCTTCTTGCTCCAAGCCGCACCACCGCTGTAACAGGGAAACCAGAGCGGCTACCCCAGCCGCCCCAGGCCTTCCCCCCAGCACATCCGCCTTTCTTGCACCGAGAAGGAGCACCGGGAGAAATGCCACCATCATTAAGACTATGCCAGACGAACAGGGATCAGCACAGTTGGAAAGCTCTTAAACACACTTCACTGGAAGGTTTTTAAGAGCTGGAAGATTTGGGCTTATATTCGGTAAGTAACTAAAGCACTGGCATCAAGTTACTTATCGAAGATCTTTAGATCTTGGCTCTACAAAGAATTGTTATTGAATCACCATGGTGGCCACTCAATATTAATTCTTCACCTCGATCACCTGGAATTACTGTCGCTAGAGAAAGCTGTACTGACGTGCACTCTAGTGGTAGTAAACCAAACCCCAATAAGGCTTGTTAGAAGTTAATGCACTGGCAGTTGACTTCTCTCTAAGTCAAGGCTGGCGAGATACCGTAGCACTGACATAACGGCACTTTGCATAGAGTCCTTACGATATGCTGTCTTAGGCACTGGCAATAAGACTCATATTCGTAAAAGGCCCAAATACAAACTCATCCAAAGTCCCTGGAAGACTCTTATAAAGGTCAGGACAGTTAAGTGAAGTTGGAGATCACAGGCATCCCAACTCTCTTACGTTAGACCGATGCTACGATATGTATAGCACTGGCAGAACAGACTCATATTCATTTAAGACCCCAAACCCAAGAGTACTGTAAAGGTTCTTGATTAACGACTTTTATAAAGGTCAGAATAGTTGAGAGAGACAGTATAACACTGCTACAACTTCTCCTCACGTAAATCCGATGATATGTTATGTATAACACTGGTAGAACGTAACATATTCATTTAAGACCCCAAACCAAAAGGTTCTACATCTTCCATCCTGCTGTTATCACCACATGACAGGACCACCACCACGGCCCAAGAACCTCGTCGGGAAGTGCCACGGAAGGAAGGGCAACATCACTGGAATTGCCTAGCGTCATCACCGGAAGTGCATAGTGTCATCCCCCTGGAACTTATTATGTATCCTCGATCGTGCTAGGAAATTTGTGTATATACCTATCCATGTCTGAATGTAACACTGTATAAGTATTATAGTTACATTGAATAAGATACTCTATGCTTATACTCTGTATTATATTTATCCTCTATTACCTTTGTGCATGTGTTCATGTGGTTTCAACTTCTCTAGTCGAGTAAGAACCTACCTAAATAATCCAGTTAACCCCAGCAAAAACCTAGCATAACACTTCCTCTTAACCCTCAACCGACGGTGACCGTCATAATTATGACGGGAGAGAGAATATTGGCCACTCCTGCGGTGCATTTCATATGACGGGTGCCATTTTGAGAACATTATGAGCTATGAGAGAGAGAGACCGAGAGTTGGGGAGACGATAGCTGGCCTCCAGGAGCGGATCCAGCTCAGGCTTAAAGGGGGGGGGGGGGGCTGATATACTGTATATACATGAGGGGCGCCATAACTTTATATGTATTGTATTTCAGATAAAATGCAGTATATATCAGATGTAAGGGCGCAATTTTGGTCACTAAGGCGGGCGGCCGCCCCCCCCCCCCCACTGGATCCACCACTGCTGGCCTCAGACCACTCGCCACCACAATGTGGCTGTCACTGACACATACTAGGTCTCATCACCATCTCCCTACCTCTCTCAACAAGGAAAAAACCAGGAAAAATACCTCATTTTAGGGCATTTTCGCCTCCGGTTACACAATTGTTGCAAGAGAACCCGTAGTTGTACAAGGATGATTCAGATGTCATTGTAAAGCTCTATTATCGCCCTTTCACGGATATATAATTGTATTATGCTCTGGCTCTTGCTTATGCATGAAAAAGACCATGGAATAAAGCTCGTTTTGGAAAAATATACCCGCCCAGCACTATGGTGATGTAAACATGCATGCCTGCTTTTTGGGAGTTAAACAACAGTACTTTTCCCTTACCAGCGCCATTAAGGGGAGATTTTCACTTAAGGGGGTGTTATTCTGGAACCCTTTTTCCCTCATGTTTAGCCCATTGGTTTGATATTATTAAGGCATATGCCAAATAGTTTGGTGATTCAATGATCTTTCGCCCCAAATTTTATCAATTTTCAGACCATATACAGTATGTGCCTTTTAGGTGTCGATTTTTATCTGGCGAGCGATAGCGAGCCCGGGAAATTTTTCTACAGAAAAATTTACACAATTATCTTGAAGGGATGTTATGGGGGTATTTTCTTTAAGCTTAATGGAGGTCTTGGGAGCAAACTAAATACCTTCCCTTAAACCCGGGAGCTGCGGGGAGACTCTTAAGAGTTCCCCCGGCGGACTGCGGGAAGACTCTTGAGAGTAAGTAAAATAAAAAATCAACTTTTGACATCGAAATTTTTTTTATTTTTTTATTTTTTATTTTTTATTTTTTTATATTTTTTTGGCCCCTGGGCCATGCAAAATCTCAGTCCTCTACCTCCCCTCCTTCCCCACTTTCCTCCCTCTCCTTCAGTTATCACCTATTTTCCCTATTATTCCCTTATTCTGAGGTATATTTTCGTGCTAACATTAGCGAGTTGCAAGCAGGGTGTTGTCATCACTGATGGCAAGCGAGTGCAAGAGAGAGAGAGAGAGTATCGATCGACTGTGTCTCAGTGGCCTTGGGGGAAATTGGCGGGAAAGCAGTTTGCCTCACCCCATACATTATACACTCGCGGGCTATATCTCCGATTTTGACCATCCAAACGCTGTTTTCACTCGTTTTATTGTTGTTTCAGGTTAATACCTTTATAATCAACCCATAATAGGCGCATATGGATAATTATTAATGCTATTAATGGTACAATGAATATTTTAGTGACGGAAACACCTCAAATACGTCAGCACAGGGGGACGTTTTCAATTACCCCCATGCGCACTTGTTAGGTTAATGAAAATGTACGCTACCTATAGGAATGGAAATGGTAGTTCGTCTATTGTTCTGTAAACAACCCTCATACCCACAGTATTGTTCTGTAAACAACCCTCATACCCACAGTATTGTTCTGTAAACAACCCTCATACCCACAGTATTGTTCTGTAAACAACCCTCATACCCACAGTATTGTTCTGTAAACAACCCTCATACCCACAGTATTGTTCTGTAAACAACCCTCATACCCACAGTATTAGTTCGATAACAGGTGTGTGGCGAAGGGGAAGATTGTTTAACAACAGCTGGTGCAACGTTTCAGGGGTTATTATGACATATTATTGTATATTACTATTGAGGGTTTTGATTCCTGTTGTAATTTTCGAAAAACACCTCCCCAGATCAGATTTATTTTGGCATGATGATATACTCAAAACACTTACCACATGACTGGAACATACAAAACACCTATCACATGACTGAAACGTACAAAACACTTACCACATGACAGGAACATACAAAACACTTACCACATGACTGGAACATACAAAACACTTACCACATGACAGGAACATACAAAACACTTACCACATGACTGGAACATACAAAACACTTACCACATGACAGGAACATACAAAACACTTACCACATGACTGGAACATACAAAACACTTACCACATGACAGGAACATACAAAACACTTACCACATGACTGGAACATACAAAACACTTACCACATGACTGGAACATACAGAACACCTATCACATGACTGGAACATACAAAACACTTACCACATGACTGGAACATACAAAACACCTATCACATGACTGGAACATACAAAACACTTACCACATGACTGGAACATACAAAACACTTACCACATGACTGGAACATACAAAACACTTACCACATGACTGGAACATACAAAACACTTACCACATGACTGGAACATGCAAAACACCTATCACATGACTGGAACATACAGAACACCTATCACATGACTGGAACATACAAAACACTTATCACATGACTGGAACATGCAGAACACTTACCACATGACTGGAACATACAAAACATTTACCACATGACTGGAACATACAAAACTCCTATCACATGACTGGAACATACAAAACACCTATCACATGACTGGAACATACAAAACACCTACCACATGACTGGAACATACAAAACACCTATCACATGACTGGAACATACAAAACACCTATCACATGACTGGAACATACAAAACACCTATCACATGACTGGAACATACAAAACACTTACCACATGACAGGAACATACAAAACACTTACCACATGACTGGAACATACAAAACACTTATCACATGACTGGAACATACAAAACACTTACCACATGACAGGAACATACAAAACACTTACCACATGACTGGAACATACAAAACACTTATCACATGACTGGAACATACAAAACACTTACCACATGACAGGAACATACAAAACACTTACCACATGACTGGAACATACAAAACACTTATCACATGACTGGAACATACAAAACACTTACCACATGACAGGAACATACAAAACACTTACCACATGACTGGAACATACAAAACACTTATCACATGACTGGAACATACAAAACACTTATCACATGACTGGAACATACAAAACACTTATCACATGACTGGAACATACAAAACACTTACCACATGACTGGAACATACAAAACACCTATCACATGACTGGAACATACAAAACACTTAGGCTATCACATGACTGGAACATACAGAACA
The DNA here is from genome assembly GCA_037953745.1 of Lithodes maja. NCBI lineage: Eukaryota > Metazoa > Arthropoda > Malacostraca > Decapoda > Lithodidae > Lithodes > Lithodes maja. The sequence goes on from JBAKBP010008293.1 coordinate 77,551, forward strand.
CCTATCATATGACTGGAACATACAAAACACTTACCACATGACTGGAACATACAAAACACCTATCACATGACTGGAACATACAAAACACCTATCACATGACTGGAACATACAAAACACTTACCACATGACTGGAACATACAAAACACTTACCACATGACTGGAACATACAAAACACCTATCACATGACTGGAACATACAGAACACCTATCACATGACTGGAACATACAAAACACTTATCACATGACTGGAACATACAAAACACTTATCACATGACTGGAACATACAAAACACCTATCACATGACTGGAACATACAAAACACTGGTCCCGGACCCTAAGAATTGGAACTTTAAAGGTTTCTGTTCGGGCTCTGTCTCAAGTCGGCCACCCCCAGCAATGGGGTATCTGCCTGAGTATATGTATTGAAACAATTGTTACAGACTATGACGAACACATTGTAAAATGGAAAATAAACATATATTGTTGTATCACATTTTCCCCATAAATGTGTTATTTTAGAGATAAATGCCTTTTTAGAAATGTAGCAAAACAGGGTTACAAGTCTATCTATCTATCTATTGCCTGACGCCGTGATCCCCGAAGGGGTGGCCACGAACGAACCGCCCCCATGCACCTCTGTCCCCAGTCAGTCGACGCCCCTCCCCCCAACCAGCACCGCCCTCGTTCATGTACTTCCTCACTCCATCCTTCCACCTCATATTCGGTCTACAAGTAAAGCACTAAATTATTAACCCTTCTTTAGCGGCGCGCAACATAAGTCGAGTTAAATAAAGCTGGACTATGTGGCGGTGCTCGACATATATCGTGTGGCAATTTCAGCACGTAATGTTGCTGAGAGAGAGAGACAAGTGGTGGCAGGAGAGTAGCGAGCGTATGACTGCTCCAGACCACCGCGGCGAACCTACTGACACGAATCCCACCTCCTCCCTCCCTCTCTCACTCGCTATATACGGAATTGTATGGGGAAAGTGCCTAATTACATGCTTTTTGCACTCGCGTTGCACGGTTTTTGCAAGAAAACTAGCCATCATAAAAGGATCGTTATGGTGTCATTCGAAAGCTCTGTTTATGCCCTTTCAGGGATAGATACTTGTTTTACGTTCTGGGTCTTATTTAGGCATGAAAATGATCACGTAAACAGCCCTATTTTGGGTAAAAACACCCCGCTGGTGGCTACATATTATAAACCGCATAGGCCGCTCTTTAAGTGTTAATACATGATAAACCTATTTATTATCGACTTAGCTATAAAGGGAAAGCATGGGTTTACCTGTTCACACATTAGTAATTACGAAATTAAAGTATCTTAGAATGTGGTGATGATATTATGTGGTTAGCAGAAAAATACTAATTATTAGCAGCATATTAGCGTAAACAAAATATGTAACATTTGTAACTCTGGTCATGGGACATAATGCTGATGCCCAAGTCTGAGTCAGGTATCCGAATGAAGCAGAAGGTAATTCAATCGTTTATGAAGCGTAGTTCTATTGGGGGTTGATCGTTCTCGCGCAATTGTTACATATTTAACCCTTAACCATCGGCGCGCAAAATATGTCGAGTGAAATAAATTTGGACTATGTGGCGGTGCACGACAGCTGTCGAGTGCCATTTTCAGCACGTAATGTTGCTGAGAGAGAGAGCTGAGTAACCTTATGACCGCTCCCCACGACCACCGTCGACCTACTGAACTGTATCCCACCCTTCTCCCCCATTTCTCACTCGCTACACAGGGAATTATGTACGGAAATTGGAAATTACCTTATTTTAGGGTTTTTGCACTCGTGTTGCACGATCGTTGCAAGAGAACCAGCGGTCGTACAAGGATGGTTCGGGTGTCATTGGAAAGCTCTGTTTACGCCCTTTCAGGGATAGATACTTGTTTTACGCTTTGGGTCTTGTTTATGCATGAAAATGAGCACGGAAACAACCCTATTTAGGGTAAAAAAAAAAACGCTGTGCGGTACGGTGTAAAATACACACCACCCGCTCTTAAGGCGTTAATGAAGATAGTATACTGCATGTACAGTTATGTTCAGGAATGAAGAGTCATCAAGCAATACGAAAAGTTATTGGAGCCAAATGTTACATACCGTACAATTGTGACCACGCATACCTGACCAAACACTCATGTTATAAAAGAGTGAGGTTACAGAAAATTAATGACACAGACATACATACACACACACATAAACCTCTCATTTCCATGTTTAAGCATGGTAAATCAAATAAGCGTGACAAAGGGAGACGTGTGTGTGTGTGTGTGTGTGTGAAGTGAAGTTTCCTTAATCATTGCTCATTGTCTCAATTATAACGTCATTAACTATTACTGACAATATTGGAAGCTACTGACAATATTGGAAGCCCTCCGAATCATAAGGGGACCAACCGACATTTTTTGAATTTCCAAGCCAAGCACGTGGTGCCATAGCCCAACTTCTCCCCTACACACTGGTAGTCGTTTGGTACCCTTAAGACGAAAACTGTATGAGTGAGAGTCCTGGACGTTAAGGTAACTTTTTCGCCTTTCGGGAACACTCACCAATATCCTGGGAAAAATATAACATGACACAAGGGGTCCAAACGACACTCAGTAAATCCCTCCATACTCTCACTCTCCCATACGTAAAAGTACGTTCACTTACCCATACCCTTGTACTTACCTGTTAATTATTAACTACTTACCTGCCTTACCTGGAGTATGGAAATTGGAGGCTTGTGGGTGGGAATGATGGACAATTACGTACACTACCCAATATCAGTGCATTATTATCTTTAAAAGAAAAACACTCGTGGTCAAAGTGCTGGTAATGTTAGATTTTGGCCATTTTGGCCATTCAAAAAAGGGGATAATTTTGGTTTGGGTGTTTTTACTAAAAATATAGACGGGGAACCCCCTATTTTTACATGCTGGGATGAAAGAGTAGTGTTTCAGCTACCTTCAGTAAAAATATGAAGAGGGCACCTTACCGGGTTAAAGAGTTACACATATTTTGAACTGCCAAACTTTGACCTTGATTTTCTCAGAAGTAAGAAAATGGTGGTTGGTCCCCTTATGATTCGGAGGGCTTCATTAATTTGGTCTGTAACAGTTGTACTGTACGTACAAATAATAGGTTAGATATTTGGAAAACAGGCATGATATCATGTCCACGCCGATAATTCGATATTTGAGCAGATTGGAGTGGAGTCCGAAGTTTCATAAAACGCCTCAAATAATTTGTCAAAACTGTATTACATCACTTGGTGGGAATTATACAGTATTTGTTTCAATTAATCTTCTTATTACACTGTAATGACCATGTACAGTCACGAGCATAAATACTGCGACACCTACCAAATAATTTTCACCCCTTTCAATTGTCTCCAAAGGAATTGCAAAACTTTGTATTCAAACTCACAATTATTTCTGTATTTCATTCTAGCTACCGTCAAACGATTTTATTCAGCTTAGTATAAACCCCTAGTGATGAAGGAGTTGACGTTATCTGGTTGATGTCGCAGCATTTATGCTCGTTACTGTACAGCAGTGGTAATTAATTTTGATTGATTTAGAAGTGTCGAACTGATTAAAAGAATCTCTGAAATTCAAATACCCAGTATAAATTAGTTAGGAAATTCAATTCAACCCGAGACCGCTTCGAATATATTTGTATATGAATAAATGTTCACAACTGTACAATACATTAAATAACATTGGGCAATAACTTCATAATGCCCACATTTTGTGGTTCTATTTATCATTCAACATTGATAATAATTACTAACATATGACAATAATATCTGCAGATCACTTGAAGATCGTAATTTGTTTCATCCAAGATACCTTCGGTGTTTCCTATGTTGAAAGAAAGATACATAAATGTTTGATATCAACAGATTTTTTTTTTAGTTGTAAACGGTTTATAAAGAGAACATAAATTACATTATGTCAACCCGAAAACTAATTATGTTTATAATTCAACATTCCTGGGTATAAACTAGGAGATTGGAGGGATGAAGGGGGGGGGGGGGGAATGAAGGGGGAGACCAATGCCAGTGTTCGGTTTACAGCACATGCTTGGACGACACTGACTATTTTACTGTATATCCTGTAAATCATTAATGCTTAATTATTATATATTTCATTATAAAATAAAGTGAACTTGATTTTTTTAATCTGTATTTAGCACTTGAAGTCTGTAAGTGTTGTTTCAATACACCCTGTATACTGTACATACATACATATATATACGAAAAGGATCAGCAAGGGAGGCTGGTGAAACAGTAGTTCCAGATATCCTTATCAGCCTGCACCTGAAGCACTCTCTGGGATTATCGCCATGCTCAACTGGTGCCTACAGCCTCCTCCTAAATTACAGGCTCGCTATCGCTCGCTAGGAAAAAAATCGACACCTAATTTGCATGAAATGTCTTAAAATTGCCAGAAATGGGGTGATAAGTCTTAAATTCTCCACACTAAAATGTCGAAACTTTTGAGGTTAAACATATGGGAGAATTGGGTCCAGTAGAACCCTTAAGTGAAATTCTCCCCTTAACCTCTGAAGTGCGCATGGCGGTAATTAGACACCTCTGCCTGTGCGCATGTATTTGAGCTGTTTCCATCTCTAAACTATTCATTTTACCATAAATAGCATTAATACTTATCCATATGTGCCTATTATAGGTTGATTATAAAGGTATTAACCTGTTACAACAATAAAACAAGTGAAAACAGCGTTTGGATGGTCAAAATCGGCGATACAGGGCGGGAGTTACATAATGTATGGGTGAGGCAACCTCCTTTCCCGCCAATTTCCCCCAAGGCTGGAGAGACACTGTCGATCGATACTCTCTCTCTCTCTCTCTTGCACTCGCTTGCTAACAGTGATGACAATGCCCTGCTTGCAACTCGCTAATGTTAGCACGAAAATATACCTCAGAATAAGGGAATAACAGGGAAAATAGGTGATAACTGAAGGAGGGGAGGAAAGTGGGGAAGGAGGGGAGGTAGAAGAGTGATATTTTGCATGGCCCAGGGGCAAAACAATTTTTTTTTTTTTTTTTTTTTTTTTTTTTATGTTTAAAATTGATTTTTTTTTTCTCTGACTCTTAACCCGGGAACTGCGGGGAGACTCTTAAGAGTTCCCCCGGCGGAATGCGGGGAGACTCTTAAGAGTAAGTAAAACAAAAAATCAACTTTTGACATCGAATTTTTTTTTTTTTTTTTATTTTTATTTTTTTTTTTTATTTTTTTTTTTTGGCCCCTGGGCCATGCAAAATCTCAGTCCTCTACCTCCCCTCCTTCCCCACTTTCCTCCTCTCCTTCAGTTATCACCTATTTTCCCTGTTATTCCCTTATTCTGAGGTATATTTTCGTGCTAACATTAGCGAGTTGCAAGCAGGGTGTTGTCATCACTGATGGCAAGCGAGTGCAAGAGAGAGAGAGAGAGTATCGATCGACTGTGTCTCAGTGGCCTTGGGGGAAATTGGCGGGAAAGCAGGTTGCCTCACCCATACATTATACAACTCGCGGGCTATATCTCCGATTTTGACCATCCAAACGCTGTTTTCACTCGTTTTATTGTTGTTTCAGGTTAATACCTTTATAATCAACCCATAATAGGCGCATATGGATAAGTATTAATGCTATTAATGGTACAATGAATATTTTAGTGACGGAAACACCTCAAATACGTCAGCACAGGGGGACGTTTCCAATTACCCCCATGCGCACTTGTTAGGTTAAGAGTCTTCCCGCAGTCCGCTGGGGGAACTCTTAACCTGGGAGCTGCGGGGAGACTCTTAAGAGTTCCCCCGGCGGACTGCGGGAAGACTCTTGAGAGTAAGTAAAATAAAAAATCAACTTTTGACATTGAAAAAAAAAAAAAAAAAAAAAATTATTTTTTTATTTTTGTATTTTTTTTTGGCCCCTGGGCCATGCAAAATCTCAGTCCTCTACCTCCCCTCCTTCCCCACTTTCCTCCTCTCCTTCAGTTATCACCTATTTTCCCTATTATTCCCTTATTCTGAGGTATATTTTCGTGCTAACATTAGCGAGTTGCAAGCAGGGTGTTGTCATCACTGATGGCAAGCGAGTGCAAGAGAGAGAGAGAGAGTATCGATCGACTGTGTCTCAGTGGCCTTGGGGGAAATTGGCGGGAAAGCAGTTTGCCTCACCCATACATTATACAACTCGCGGGCTATATCTCCGATTTTGACCATCCAAACGCTGTTTTCACTCGTTTTATTGTTGTTTCAGGTTAATACCTTTATAATCAACCCATAATTGGCGCATATGGATAATTATTAATGCTATTAATGGTACAATGAATATTTTAGTGACGGAAACACCTCAAATACGTCAGCACAGGGGGACGTTTTCAATTACCCCCATGCGCACTTGTTAGGTTAAGAGTCTTCCTGCAGTTCCCGGGTTAATAGATCATGTTGGCGACTCTGAACCACGGTCGAAATTATTAGAAATTAATTTATATGAGCTGTCGGATTAGTACAAGTGATCAAATTAGTGCGAGTGATCGAAATAATCAAGTGGTAGAAATAGTACAAGCGAATGAATGGTTGAATTAATATGAGCTATCTAATCTGAACCACTTCTAATCTCAGCTATCCTATCTCCCCCATGTAGCCCTTTCCTAGATATCTTTGTCTAATCCTGCCTGAGAATTCTGCTAATCCGGACCAACAAGAACAATAAAGATAAGCTGCGAGTCCATAGTGTACCCTCAGCTCTTGTACACGATTAAAGTCAAAAGAACAATATTTTAGGTAGTAACAGTGATGATAGTAAATATGATCGATGAATGATAGTCTGTATGATACTGCAAACTCATGCACTCCCAGTCCTTATCAATCTTATCGGTCACACTAGATATCCGGTAGTAAGGGAGAGCGGACATATTTTTCCTTGGACGCCATTTTGGTGACTCAATTATCAAACAATGTGGTTTTGTTTTGGTTATGTAGAATGTATATCCAAAGATTAAGCAATATATTTTGTACCAGTATTCCTAAATGATTACTGAAGTCCCAATATTAGTAGGCGCTTTATTATGCGTGCTTATTTGTAGAGTAGGAAACACAAGGAAGGAACAAGAAATATAGTTTATTTACACAGACAGGAAACACATAAAAACAACAATACAAAATTATACAGGGACTAGGTATAAGAATATACAACAATATCTGTACAGTAGCCTACTTGGTAGAGGGTACTCGACATCACTGGTGGTGCGAGTAGCGTAAATGTCATCCGGTGGGCCTTCAGGGGTCAGCCACTATAGCTGGTTCTAGGCAGCAAGAATGTGGGGCAGTTCGTCCTTCCAGTGTTGGTCCTGGTAGTAATTATCTGTCTCCTTCAGGAAGTGGTCAGCTATAAGGTATTGTAGCTCCTCAACCTTGGGACACTTGGAAGCCCGGACTGAGTTTAGTGGTGGCTGCGGCAGGCTAAAAAGGTTTAGCCAAAAACTCTTCTTTTGAATCAGGGTTGTTAGTCCATTCATTTATCTTTCGCTCTATCAGTGCCAGTGCCGTCCACTAGTCTGGTATCAGTAGCTGGAATCCTTATGCCTTTTGGAGTTGGACTTGTAAAGCTGAGCTTAGGAGAAATCTCAGGTCTGAGCTCAAAGGAAGTTTCAGGTCTTTTGGCCTCCCACCTGTTTATACATGTTTGTCACACCAGCAAGCGCACTGATTAGATGAGCTAGTTGTGAGGACGATATCTCTTTCAGTCGGCTCCTTCCATCTCCCCGCTTCACTCTTATTTGGTTTTCCTTTGCCATACTTGTATCCCAGTAGGCGTCTATCACCATTTTCTTGTTGCTTTTAGTGTAAGGCTTGTGTACAGGAAATACAACCAATCAGCGCGCACCTAAGTGGTATCCAAGTTTGACTGTGTTGGCTCACCTAGCTTCTCTCCCTTTGCAACAAATGTTGGTCGCTGATTGGTTGTCAGGATTGCAACTTAATGTCCAGTTGATGTGTTTCAAGGATCACCAAGTCTTCCCAAGATTGGTCATCAAACCATATCTTGCCACAATTATTATTATTATTATTATTATTATTATTATTATTATTATTATTACCGTGTTCATATTATCTGGTTTGAAGAGTTATGTCAGTGGTAGCGTTACAGGTATAGTAAGCTGTTATTATCATATCTATTTAGGATGGAATGTTTGTGGTTTGCTGATAAAATGATGATTATGCACTATTGTATCGGCGAACATAACTATTATGCCCTGTTTTTCTACAGGATTAACTTGGGTAATGTGAGTTCTAACTGACTGGATATAGAAGGTTGCATGCACAAAACAAGGTATGAGGAATAGAGAACACAAAATAAGCACACGGTAACAAGACACATGATCACTTTTATTGATGTACACACTTCTATAGTTTTCTTGATGATGATTAATATGAAGCATAAGAAGATATGAATACTCGTACAAGACAAATGATAGAATTGAACAACACTAGCATTAAGTGGATCTGGATGGAGCCTAGTCTCCCACTTCCAACGTTCAGGTATTAATCTTCTGATCACTGGCTTTATTCACAAGTTTATATACTGGAGACCATCAATGTTACTTATAGATTCAAATTCACTATTAGATTTATCACTGGTAGCTCTGGTGCACAAGTAGTAGTTCACAGACTAGATTAGACACGCGTATTTTAGAGCACGGGAATTCTAGTAACCTCAGGGGGGTACTGATCTAAGTTTTATATTCTTGTATCAGAAACACATAGAACACAAAACAGTGGACGAACATCAGATATCACCAGGGTTTCACTTCTATGTAATAATATCTGGATATATGGGTAATTACGAGAGTTAATATCGCCTGTTAATTAATAAACACTGATACGCTTAGCACTTCCTAATGGAATGGTTATATATGAATTATACTGGGGCAAAGATATAGCCACTTCATAGAAATATTTATAAGTGAGTCTCTAAATAGCACTGTAACACTGTAGCACTGATAGAGTGAACCTTGGGTAGTATTTGATTGGTCTGGTCCTGGTTATCTTGCGTCCGTGATGTTGGGGGCTAACGACTGGTTCCGCGGCCGTCCAGATGGTCCATATGTAGAAAGTTCTCAAGACTGATCTCTTAGCGATCGTTGCTGGTTACACTCTTATATACCCTCTGGTTTCTAGACCTGAATCACAGATATTAGGATCTTCCTGTCAATCTGGATCGGAATTAATGCCAAGCGCATCTCACGTCGATCGCTCAGCTTCCCGGTCTGTATGAAGGTTATAAGGTGTACGTAGATTTCTTTGACGTGGACAGATCCTTCTATCTAAATCTGCCACGGAGTCTGCCGGTTCTGGAACTCAATTCTCAGGAACAAACAATGATAGAGCTAGAGGTCAACACAAGGGACCAGCCACTGTTTGGTGTCTATCTTTCAACTGATTTTACTGGGGGCTGGAGCTCGGTTTAGAGGTTCGGCTTTGGACCCTGTAGGCAATAGGGATCTCGAGTTTTGATGGACTTATTTGAGCTCTCAATTGATACGGGAACTAGGAAAGGTGGTGATTACTGTTGTGGCACATGGCTGTATGGAGCCTTCATAATGTGATATAACTGAGCCTTAGTAAGAGGTACTATTTTGGCTATACTGGAAGTATTTAGGGGAGAGAGACTGGATCTACTTTGCGAGGAGGTTTGGGACATCTTTGATAGGAGTGTCTCTCTTAGATTGCTCAGTCTTCATTCTATGGTATAGCTGAGGTGCTAATTTGGTTATCGGAGTATGCAAGAAAGATTAATGGGTTATTGTGGGTTAATAGAGGTTAGTAAGGGTGTTAGTCATACATGGTTAGTTCATTGATAGGAAGAATTCCTGTGCTACCTGGCAATGACCCGGAAGTCAAAACAGGGGTCAGGTGTACCTCCGCAGGGGTAGGGGTCTCCCTCCTCGGGTGGGTGAAAGAGGTAGGCGCGCGTCCTCTCTCTGTGATGGTCGTCTGGGCGGCTGTGGCTGGGGGCTTGCCATATTACAAGTGTTTGTAATAACCCTCTGTTTATGAGACCGATGTGGGTGTTCGTAATACCAAAACCGAAGGTGCCTTGATCAGCTGGTTTAATTGGTTGGGTTGTTAATTGCATGGTTTGTTGGATGTGGTGGAGACTGGGTTGCTAACTCTGCCACATTTATCTAGAAGTATGGCAATAGAGGTTAGTCACTGGCGAGGCGGCTAGCCTCGCACTGACGATCATTTGGTACAGGGTTGTGAATGGGTTGTGAGGGAATAGATGGCATGCAAAGGGTTAGTAAAGTTCTAATGATGTTCCTTCCTACTGGGGGAAGGTAGGCTGGATAGGAGTATATACACAAAAGGCTTGAGAATGTTAGTAACGGAAAAGTTAAGGATATTCAGGGGGTATGGTGGAGAGGTTAGGTCAGGAGGGAGTCGAGGAGCGTGGGGGGTTAACGAGAGGGAGAGGGTTAAGGGGGGCTACGTGGAAGTTTGACCTTAAGGTCTCTGGGCGTAGGGGTGGCATTAGGCTACAGTTGGTATCTTGAACTGGGGGTTAACGACAGGGAAGGTAGGTTAATCAAACGCTACCGGGGGATGAGTAATAGGTGGTGGTATAAGAGTCTGGAAATTATAGAATCATGTGGACTGTGGGGAAGATGAGGTTAGCTGTAGGTGTGTGCTTGACTGTGGATAAAAGTAGAGAAAAACATAGTGTATTATTACTCGTCAATACGATGGGTTATGGACACTATTAGTTGACACGATTTCTTGCTGATCTAGTTGTCCCTGGGAACTGCGTTTTCTATGAAATATATACCAAAGAAAGCGGCAGTTCGTAGGGGTAGCTTCGTTATTGTTTCGTGGTAGATATGTGTCGAGACAATGGTAAAAGAGGGTTATCTATACAATCTCTGGTTGGGGTAAGAATTAGAGTTACTGCATGGTTGCTAACATCTTCAGTCATTATCTCTGTCTAGGTCTTACAGGAATAATGGTTACACGATGGTGTACCCGTGGGTATTATAGTTTCTTATCAATTATGACATGGGGGTTAACATATTACTGCTCGGATGGAAGAACATACATAGATTTATGGGGGCGGTTTGTCTTCAGAAACTTAGTCTGGCAAGACAAGGTATTTTAGGGTATGTTGATATTGATATCTTAACTTAGGGACAGGGCATGGGTGTATTAAATTAAGGTGTATTCATGTTCATCATCATGTAGGTAGAGTCTGGCGGGTAAGAGGTGTAGGACACGAGGGGTAGTGGATACGCGAGGTGAGGGAAGGGTCAGTGGTTAGAAGCGATAGGCAGGTGTGGTTTGGAGCTGCTTAGCCCTGCGGGCTTCGGCCTGTCTGAACTGGTTGGCTTGGTGCCTTCTCTCCTTCTTTCTTCTCTCACACTGATCTATGGGGCGTCTGCTCTCACCTGGTCCTTTCGTTCTGTGGGCCTTTCCTTCGGGTGTTTCTGTTCCCGTTTCTTTGTTGTTCTCGCTCGTGTCTTCCGTGGTGGGCTTCTCGTTCTGGGGCATTTTAATAACATAATTAGACAGTGTGAAGGAATTATATGTATTTACCATTTCAGTTCATGATGAAGCTATTTATAATGAATTCTGACTAATATCAGACATTTACTAACCGATGCGAACTATCTATCTATTCATCTATCTATTGTCAGATGCCTTATTCCCCTTTATGAGGGTGGCCATACACAAAACTCCCACAAGTTGACCTATCCCAAGTGAGGACAACCTGTGCCAGTATATTCAAGGACTTACAGGACTGACCACTCAACTTAGGGTCAGTCTGACTCCGAGGCCCTCTGTGTAGCATTTTAACACTATTTTTTAACAGTGGTGGGTGGCTAGTCTCTTCACCAACCTGCTTCACTCTTAGGTGAGCAGTAAGGATTTGTATAAGGTTTACTCCTCTGGACAGGTTACTGACCAAGGCTGACGAGTCTCATCTACCCAGATTTTTACAAGGTTGTCTCCCCTAGATGGGTGGCAGACCGACACTGACGAACCCCATCCACAAAACTGACCGCAAAAGGGTGGAGATAAAAACTAATTTACACTGAATGAGATGATTAGTGTTATACCAGGATTTGACTGGGGTTGTATTGATTTTATAGGTAGGTTCTTACTCGACTGGAGAAGATGAGAACACACATGCAAGCACGAAGGTAATAGAGGATAATATAACACAGAGTACAAGCATAGGTTATTCTTATTCACACAAAATCATATGGGTAAAGGTGCAATGTTACATAAGACAGGGATAGGTTCTAAACAGCAGCACAATCAAGGATCCTCTATGCGTCTCAAGGAGAATATATAGGCAGGTTCCGACGATCTCTGAAGACGTTGCTGCCTGGTATTCCCTACGACGTCCTGGTCCGTGGGAGTGATCCTGTCTTGTGATGGTGACAGAAGGTAGGGGAAAACTTCCTTGTAGATCCTCTGAAGACTGTAGAGGTGAGGGTCTTACATGAAAACGAGCCGTTACACCAGTGTCTTATGCTCTCGTATCATGGGATTAAAGTAATGAGCCGTTTCACCAATGTCTTGCGCTCTCTCTTACAATCCAGACTTAGACTTCTAACAGCGACAGAAGGTAGGGGAAGACTTCCATGTAGATCTTCTGAAGACTGTAGAGGTGAGGGTCTTACATGAAAACGAGCCGTTACACCAGTGTCTTATGCTCTCGTATCATGGGATTAAAGTAATGAGCCGTTTCACCAATGTCTTGCGCTCTCTCTTACAATCCAGACTTAGACTTCTAACAGCGACAGAAGGTAGGGGAAGACTTCCATGTAGATCTTCTGAAGACTGTAGAGGTGAGGGTCTTGCATGAAAACGAGCCGTTACACCAGTGTCTTACGCTCTCGTATCATGGGATTAAAGTAAGGAGCCGTTTCACCAGTGTCTTACGCTCTCTCTTACAATCCAGACCTGGACTTCTATGGGAGTCTCTAGAGGGAACTTATATGATGGAATCTTGGGATGGTTAAGAGTACGAGCCGTTACACCAGTGTCTTACGCTCTCGTATCGTAAGGACTAAGTAGAGAGTTGTTACACCAGTGTCTTAATCCCTCCACTAAGAGTCCTGACTGAGAAGGAAGCCATTACACCAGTGTCTTACGCTCTTCCAGCCAGCCTTCCTATGTTTGTAGGTTTACTAGAACTAGAACGATTGTCAGTACTGCATACTCTAATTATAGTAAATCCTGTACCAGGCAATGTAAAGATGTTGGGTGGTCACCAGTGTGGTCCAACAAGAGTATGAGCAAATCCAAAGAATCTTCGAGAAATGCGTCGAGTAGTTCCACCAGTGTCTTACTCCTTCAAGGCAATTTCTCAGTTATAATCCCAAGTCTTCCAGATATCTAGTCAACCAGTGCGATCTAGAGTATCTTTTCAACTGTACCGCTTCTGGATTCGGTTGGAAAGGTCTTGCCAATTCCGTCGTTCCTTCCGCCTGCGCATCTCGGGTCTATAAGGGCGGTTGTGCGCGGAGGAGGGTGTTTGTCGACGGCGGTAGCCCTTTTCGGAATTTGCGCCACGGCGGTGGGGCGTCTCAGGCGTAGATGGGCACGTGGTGGTTTGGGCTTTATGGAAGGTTTTCCTTCCTGGACGTTGTTGTTGCACTTCTTTGGTTTTGCTGGTGGTGTTGGAGGTTAACCTCACAGCTATGTCCTTTCCTGGTGTCGGGGGAAGTGGTGAGGTGATGGTGGCGACCCGGGCCTGACGTGGTGAGGAAGCTCTTATGTCCTCTTGTCTTGGCGGCGTGGTGACAGGGGTTGTTTTTGTTCTGGTGCTTCCATCTCCTTTTTTGCTTTTATTCCCCCATCTTAATTAGTTTTTTATTTTACCTAACCAACAATGTTTCTAGTTCTTTACTGTCATTTTACCGTTATTTTGAGGCGTAATACAGTTAAGAAACCCTAACATTGAATACAGTTTCCAAAAGTCATAATTTACTGTTTATACCGGTATTACGAACATTTATTTACAGTGTAGTTAGTTTTGTTCGTATCTTAGTTCATATTGGTTACGGTATACCCTATTCCATATGAGTAGGCCAAAACTCTTGAACAGTAACCTATATAACTCACAAACGACTAGAGTAATCAAACAAATATTTCTACCGTTTGGGAAGTCATCCAGAGAATAGGTGTGGACATTTACAGCCCATTTGCTCTTGCCATTTTTGAGTTAAATAGGTTAGAGTTCACGATTTCTGGCCTACCTATTTGGAACAGGGTATAGTAAATCTAAATGACGCTAAACAATCTGGGCCTTTACCGTAGCTTAGTACTGCAGTCTTGTTTATTATTCCGTTGTTTACACTTTCAATAAGGCGAAGTTTTGAAGCTTGTTCATGATCAAGCCACATTTACCACAAGAATAACTCTGAATCACAAAATTAACCCTTTGAGGATCATGATGCGTTTTAGCAGCTTCTAGCTATCATTAGACGATTTTATACAGCTTTGGAAGGATCTGTGGGCATTAAAACGGTAAATACTGTCTCAATTAACCCTTCTGTTCCATATACCCTTCCTAATATGAATAAAGTAATCCAATGATAGCCAGAAAAGAGAACAAAATGCATCATCGGTTCCTGAGAGGGATAACCCTTTCTGTACCGTCGACGTCTTTTTTGCTTCATTCTGGCTACTACTGATCGATTCAATTAAGTTTAGGAAGGATATATAGGAATTATAAGGCTTCAAACTATCTCAATCAACCCTTTTAGCTACCACAGATCCCTCCTTAAGCTGCACAAAATCGTCTGAATATAGGTCGAATAAAATATAACAGACGTCGGCGGTACAGGAAGGGTTCATTTGATACCTTGCACCACCCGACTCCAGTACGCTTCGCCGCTATTATTGCACCGGTGAC